>MCFE01000514.1:0-63968 GCA_002104905.1 Basidiobolus meristosporus CBS 931.73 | reverse complement strand
TATTATCATTTCTGCCAGAAAAACCCTACCAATTGGCACCCTTCTTCAGCCATTTACAATCCTGCCAGCCAAAGCTTCAGTATCACAGACACAGGACTTTGCCAACTACCTATCCTTGCTTACAGAATATGCATTTCCCAGCTTACCTGCATGGATTTGTGATGATGTAAATGCATTATGGCTATTTTACCAGCATTTCATCATAATCACTGGCTGTCTGGCCCTGCCCACCAAGTCCTACCAAAAGCCATCTGCAAACCAACTTAAATGGAAATCCATCATTTCTGCCTTAAATTCCAGCTACCTATGTTTCCCTAACCCAAAAACACAGAACCTCCTGGAAAGCGCAATCTCCTACTCCAAGTCACTACAGATCACTGAGCATACTAGATTATGGGCTCATATCATGGATACCTTGCCCTTAGTAAATATGAATGCCACCACAAGGTCCATATCAAGAGTATACAAAGCCATGAGACCCCAAGCAAGAAGTATACCATCACCAGACAAACTGGCCCCTATATTCTTTGATTCAACCGTGCATCCCACTCCTCCTTTCTACCATACTGGTGACATATCTAGCAGTACAACATCTCCAATTGTGGTTTCAGCAAAGCTTCTGGAGAAAATTTTAAAGAAGCTTCCTGCAAATACTGCACCTGGACATGACTTGATTACCTACGATCTACTCCGGGTGTGCTACTCCAAAATGAGTCACTTACTTCTCCCATTCTACTCTATCTGTGCCCAACAATTGACTACCCCAAAGGCCTGGTCACAGGCAAATGTAATACCCTTATACAAAGGGAAGGGGAAACACTCACTCCCAGGTTCTTACCGGCCAGTTTCACTCCTACCAACCTGCCGGAAAATCTTTGAGCTTATAATAGCAAGATCCTTGCAATCTCAACTATATCCATTCCATCCTTCTCAGTTTGGCTTCTTGCCCAAACTCTCCTTGGATATGGCTGTGGTGCTAAGCCATGATCATTCACTTCAATTCTCATTGCCAACCATTCTGTTTGACATTACTAAAGCCTTTGACTCTGTGGACAGAGCTCTGCTTTAGAGAAAGCTATTAACAGTTACCACACTACCAATGACCCTTCTTGTACGTTCTCTATTTTGTGAGAACTCAGCCAAAATTTTGCATCCAAGTTGTACATCAGAGACTTATGAGGTTCCAAATGGAGTAGTCCAAGGATCTGTACTAGGTCCCTTATTATTTGTGATATTCCTACATGACTTTCCTTTATTTCCAAAAGGCCCCTCACCAGACTCTCCCTATCCACTACTAACTCTCTATGCAGATGATATCAAGATTGCTACTCCTAATCCCATAGCAGACACTGCCATCATTGAGAAGTACTTGGCTGCCAACAACCTCTCACTCTCAATTTCCAAGACAGTCCCAATTGGATGCACTACAACTATACAGAACACTAGCATTCTGCCACAACAAACTGCAATATATCTAGGTCTGCCGTTTTGTCAACATGGGATTGACACAAAGCGCCACCTGAATAATAGGATCCGTCTTGCCCAACAGGCTCTCAAAAAGCTTCTGGTAGTAGTCACTCCAGACACTCCAATTCAAAAGATCCCTATACTTCTGAAGCAGTATGTACTGCCGGTACTTGAATTTGGTCTCCACATTATACCCCTTACCTCCAGAGAACTTCACCGCCTGGATAAATTTCTCCATCAGTGTATCAGATCCTTGGTACCTTATCTTCCAGTATCTCCCTATATCCATGCAACTAATGGAGCCTTTGGGTTCTACCCATACCAAATCCGAATGATCTATCTCCGGGCTTCCTTCCTAGTCAAACTTCAGAAATCACATAACCCCTCCATCAAACAATGGCTTCAATCTAACTCCTCCCTGAAATCTTCTTGCTGGCACACCCTGGTTGGCTCTGCTGTAGTAACAGAGCTTGCTTCAAAACTTCAAAAAGCTGAGAAACCAAGACTACTGGCTCAGGACCATCTAAGATCTATGTGGCAGAGCTACTTACAAGTCCACACACCTTTCCTACTACACCTAATCCCAGGCTGGGTTCCAGTCTTGGATTATATTGATCAGAAACACCTACAATTTGTACTTCCCCCAAAACCCCTGAATTTTATATTTACCCCTAATGAGCTTTACTTTATTGAAACAAACATTAGAGATGAAACAAAACATAGATTAGATTACTTATTAGAGAGGTTCTAGACCTCTTAATTGGCTTCTTTATTTGTACTTAGATTAGTTCTTAACTCAAATAAAGATTTCACCAACTTGGTGACTTTCCCTCCCCCTAACCTCCTGGAAAGCGCAATCTCCTACTCCAAGTCACTACAGATCACTGAGCATACTAGATTATGGGCTCATATCATGGATACCTTGCCCTTAGTAAATATGAATGCCACCACAAGGTCCATAACAAGAGTATACAAAGCCATGAGACCCCAAGCAAGGAGTATACCATCACCAGACAAACTGGCCCCTATGTTCTTTGATTCAACTGTTGTAGTGGGGTCACAGTGACACCCACAGGCAGATGTGCTCATTCTTATGCGTTCACTTCCCTAAAAAGGATTACCCCGCCTATATTATTATCATCCCAAATTTGCAATATTTCCTATTTTTGTCTATGTGATTATTACTATGCAACCTGACAAACTATTTGTCACTATTAACCCATTGCACAAGCTATTCTTATTCCTTGCCGAGATGCCAAGATAAGATAGTTACCTTATAAGGCAAGTACCCCAACAGTGCCCATGTCACGTGACCATCTTGGTTTCATAACCCCCATCCCACTACCATAAGAGGCAACCACATGACACAGAGGTTTCATATTACCACTACCTGATTGGCTAGGTGCTACTATGTCTCATGGAACAACCCGCCAAGAATTTGCGCTATTTTTAGTACACAAAGACATGATTGGTTGTCTACTACCTTCTGGAAACTTCCGGAAAGTATTTTCTAGCAAGAATTTGAGCAGCAAAAAAAAGTATATAAGGGAGGCTATCCCTTAAAATAAATCATCCCTCTTCCAATATTCCGACTTATTGATTAGTGAGATCACCGCTACCTATTACCACTATTTTCTGACTCAGACCTGACGACACTCCCAGGAAACCGCGCTGACAGCCAACTGACCTTGGAGGCACTACTTGTGAGGAATACTCAGAGTAGGTATATTTTATTATATTTGTTTGTTTTCCCAAGTTTGTTCTTGTACAGGCAAAGATACTTTTCAGTCTTTGTAACTATTGGTCAAAGCTGCATTCTTATCAAGTCCCTGTTGGTGGAGTTTACAGTTGTTTTGACTTTGGAAGCTTTAGTACATTGTCATCTCAAAGGACGTCAAAGCCATTATAAACTTTTGTTAAGACGCCAACTAAGTTGGGGATTGTAGTTCAATAGTTTTCCCTTGACAAGCTTGTGGCTTTATCCCCCATCACATTAGATTAGATAAAAGACCCAGTATTCCTAGCAAGCTTTTGCCAGAGGTTATCGCACCCAGTGAACACCCCACACACATTCACACTTGAGAAGTGTTGGCCGTATTTTGCCCTTTGGACTTATACACCACCACACCGTACATCCCACTCCTCCTTTCTACCATACTGGTAACATATCCAGCAGTCCAACATCTCCAATTTTGGTTTCAGCAAAGCTTCTGGAGAAAATTTTAAAGAAGCTTCCTGCAAATACTGCACCTGGACATGACTTGATTAGCTACAATCTACTCCGGGTGTGCTACTCCAAAATGAGTCACTTACTTCTCCCATTCTACTCTATCTGGGCCCAACAATTGACTACCCCAAAGGCCTGGTCACAGGCAAATGTAATACCCTTATACAAAGGGAAGGAGAAACACTCACTCCCAGGTTCTTACTGGCCAGTTTCACTCCTACCAACCTGCCAGAAAATCTTTGAGCTTATGATAGCAAGATCCTTGCAATCTCAATTATATCCATTCCATCCTTCTCAGTTTGGCTTCATGCCCAAACTCTCCTTGGATATGGCTGTAGTGCTAAGCCATGATCATTCACTTCAATTCTCATTGCCAACCATTCTGTTTGACATTACTAAAGCCTTTGACTCTATGGACAGAGCTCTGCTTTGGAGAAAGCTATTAGCAGTTACCACACTACCAATTACCCTTCTTGTATGTTCTCTATTTTGTGAGAACTCAGCGAAAATTTTGCATCCAAGTTGTACATCAGAGACTTATGAGGTTCCAAATGGAGTAGTCCAAGGATCTGTACTAGGTCCCTTACTATTTGTGATATTCCTACATGACTTTCCTTTATTTCCAAAAGGCCCCTCACCAGACTCTCCCTATCCACTACTAACTCTCTATGTGGATGATATCAAGATTGCTACTCCTAATCCCATGGCAGACACTGCCATCATTGAGAAGTACTTGGCTGCCAACAACCTCTCACTCTCAATTTCCAAGACAGTCCCAATTGGATGCACTACAACTATACAGAACACTAGCATTCTGCCACAACAAACTGCAATATATCTAGGTCTGCCGTTTTGTCAACATGGGATTGACTCAAAGCTCCACCTGAATAATAGGATCCATCTTGCCCAACAGGCTCTCAAAAAGCTTCTGGTAGTAGTCACTCCAGACACTCCAATTCAAAAGATCCCTATACTTCTGAAGCAGTATGTACTGCCGGTACTTGAATTTGGTCTCCACATTATACCCCTAACCTCCAGAGAACTTCACCACCTGGATAAATTTCTCCATCAGTGTATCAGATCCTTGGTACCTTATCTTCCAGTATCTCCCTATATCCATGCAACTAATGGAGTCTTTGGGTTCTACCCATACCAAATCCAAATGATCTATCTCCGTGCTTCCTTCCTAGTCAAACTTCAGAAATCACATAACCCCTCCATCAAACAATGGCTTCAATCTAACTCCTCCCTGAAATTTTCTTGCTGGCACACCCTGGTTGGCTCTGCTGTAGTAACAGAGCTTGCTTCAAAACTTCAAAAAGCTGAGAAACCAAGACTACTGGCTCAGGACCATCTAAGATCTATGTGGCAGAGCTACTTACAAGTCCACACACCTTTCCTACTACACCTAATCCCAGGCTGGGTTCCAGTCTTGGATTATATTGATCAGAAACATCTACAATTTGTACTTCCCCCAAAACCCCTGAATTTTATATTTACCCCTGATGAGCTTTACTTTATTGAAACAAACATTAGAGATGAAACAAAACATAAATTAGATTACTTATTAGAGAGGTTCTAGACCTCTTGATTGGCTTCTTTATTTGTACTTAGATCAGTTCTTAACTCAAATAAAGATTTCACCAACTTGGTGACTTTCCCTCCCCCTAAATCTAAGGAGTTCAAGATGTCTGATTTAGGAGAACTTAGTTACTACTTAGGGATTAAGTTCTCCATAGACAGAAGTACCCAGACTATTACCCTAAGCCAATCCAAGTATATTCAAGATATACTAAAGAAGTACAAAATGGAAGACTGTAAACCGGCAGCTACCCTAATGGAGACAAACCTTAACTTGGTCAAAACTCAACCAAATCAAGAGAGCTTGGTGCCATCTGAAAGCCCTGGCTTTCCTTATCAATCTATGGTCAGCAGTCTGATGTATATCATGCTTGGAACACATCCAGATATCTCATATTCAGTGGGAGTTGTCAGCCAACATAATCAGAACTATGGATCTGATCATATTGCAGCAGTTAAGCAAATTTTTAGATACCTAAAAGGAACTGCTGATATCTGCTTAAGATACACTTATAAGGATTCAGAACAGGACCTTGTGGGATACTCTGATGCTGATTGGGGACAAAATTTGGAAGACAAAAGATCCACCACAGGATACCCCTTTCTTTACTGTAAAGGAGCAATTTCATGGAATTCAAGAAAGCAACCAACCGTAGCACTTTCTACTACAGAGGCAGAGTATATGGCAGCCTGTGAAGCTATAAAAGAAGCAATGTGGTTAAGAAGACTCTTTACAGATTTAGGCCTATGTCAAAAAATGCCTATTACTTTATTTTAAGATAATCAAGGATGTATACAATTAGGTAGAAATCCAACTTTTCATGCTAGAACCAAGCACATAGATATTAGACATCATTTCATACGTGAAGCTATAGAGAATGACTTAGTTAGCTTAGTTTACTGTTCTACAGATGAAATGATTGCAGACATATTTACCAAACCATTAGCTAGAGACAAGTTTGAATATCTTAGGTCAAAATTAGGACTAGTCAGTATGAACATTTAGCTGAGTGGGAGTATTGTAAAAATTTGTATTTCCACCTAAATATTCACCTAACTTAGTCACTAAGATCATCACCTTCAAATCCTAGAGAATACTGACCAAATTCCTTGTTGGGATTTACTTAGAATATTTTCACCAAAATACCAGGTACCCAGAACATGAAAATTCTCAAAGTTGTCCAAACAGCTCCAAACTTTGCACACATGTTCTTGGGACCTTCCTTAACCTATTCTATGTGTTTGTAATGCCAAGACCAGGTAAAAGTATAAATACTACTTTTACATTCAATAAATCATTAAGTGAAAACCACATAATCTACTTGTTCTCCCAATCACTTCCAATATCTCCAAGACTCTTACAACAGTCATATCATGTTCCCCTTATTCATATTGTTGGCAAATCATACTTATCCCTCTGGCAAGCCCCCTTCCCACTGAGCAGTGTCTCAAACACTGAAGAGTTATCATTTCTTCCTATCAACTTACTTACCAATTCCCCTCAGCTACACATTCTTGTATTAAAGCCACAACAGCAGCACTAGCTTCTTTATTTTAACTGTAATAAAGATCACATATATTGTGACTGTCTACCCCCCCCTAGCCATACATCATATACACAAGCAACACTTACAAATTGTGATTCCCCCAAAACCTCTCAGCTCTGACTTATCTCAAGAGGAGCTACATTACATTACTTGCAGTATTATCCAAGGAACTAAGTTTAAGTTAGATTATTTACTTGAGAAATTTTAAAAATCTTAGCCACCTTCCTTATTTTGTAGCTTTAGAGATTTTTGTAACTACATGGCAAAATAGATAATCCACCATAATGGTAACTTTCTTTCCCCAAGAAATTTGCAAAAGTTATCACTGGGCTCATAGCCAGTGGCAAGATTTATGGGAACGTTGAAACTGATATTTCAAATAAATGATTGCTGTATGTTCAATTGCTTTTATATTTGTAACAAAGTAATTATACTTATGAGGGACCATTGTAGAGCTAGCAATAACAATCACTCAAGAGTGGTCGCAGGTACCGGTGTGCAGTGTTTTGGGACTTCTGGATCACTTTCAAAATATTGATAGCTTCCAGGTTTTCACTAATTCGAAAATTAGCCAATATCTTGCAAACTAAATTTCAAGTAATTCATAGCTTGGCAATAACCAAAGCAGAGTCTTACGTCATATGTATGGTTCAAGTGTAAATTGGTGTTAACAACAAAATTTTGGTAAAATGTTCAAAGTTAATTCTGACCACGAATTCAGTCACAAATACCAAGGTTCATAGGCCATGATCAAAGTGACTAAGCTAATGGAATATCTAGGTGTAAATACGAAATTAACAATAGCTTCAGCCGGGAGAAAAATTGACACGTTGATGGATTTACAGCCCACATAAATATTTGCATTAACAATCAATTCTACTTCTCGCAACTCGACTCTAGTAGAGCACTGGAATGAGATCCCCTCGCCCATATTTATCGATGACTCCTTTATTCACCCCAATTATTTCAGCATATTTTCATAATATTCGCGCATATCAAAATGATCGTGAATGTACGTAAATATTATAATCTGGCATTAATAATTCAGTAAGATTTTTTTCACTTACTGGTTAACTAATTTAACTAGTTTTTAGTACGTAATTATAAAGCAAATTTGCAATCAAGCTGGTCAAAAAAAAATATCTGCATGGCGGCTGTTGACCCAATCGTGTTAATAAAGCAAATCAGCAATGTGTATGCGACGTGTAAGTCATCAACCCGGATAGTTCCTTCCTCAACTCTCAACTACTCAAAGCACTCTCTACCATGTCCATTGGTGTCCCTATTAAATTGCTCCATGAGGCTCAAGGTCACATAATTACCATAGAGCTTAAGACTGGATACGTTTATCGTGGAAAGCTCTTTCAAGGTTAGTTATTTTGCTATATTTTCAGCACAACCAACTTGGATCTTAATGATTACGCCGATCCATTCGTTTTCATCAATACTTACCCCGCCCTCTGATAAAAATATTCACAGTTGAGGACAACATGAACTGTCAGCTGAAAGAAATTACTTTAACTGCTCGAGATGGCCGTGTTTCTCAATTAGAGCAAGTTTACATCCGTGGCTCACACGTACGGTATTTTATTGTTCCTGACATGCTGAAGAACGCTCCTATGTTCAAAAAATCTGGACCTGGTGCGCTAAAAGGACGAGGCATAGGTCTGGGGCGTGGCAAAGCAACTGTTGCACGAGCTCAAGGTAGGCTAATAGATCCAATTCTACGTTGCATAACTCAGTGACAAACAAATCTCGTCAATTTTTTAGCTAGGGGCCGTGGTGGTCGTGGTATGATGCCTAGAGGGCGTGGTGCTCGTTAAATGTACAGTTGGGGGGCTCGACTGAAATAATAAATGTATCATGTATTTATTGTCTTCTAAGTTGTACTTCTTGCACAACCAAACTTTCTTAAGCACTCGACTGATGTTTCGTCCAGTCTACTTGTGTTTTAATCGAGTACTCAGGCCAAAACACGTGCCCCAATGGCACCAAATTGAATTGTGGACCTAGTTTATCGCAGCAAAAGCTAATCACTATCCTAGCAAGGCCAAAAATCATGCTGCAACTCGTCATTCCATCTGATGGTGTTGTGCAACATCGTATGAGTGCTCAATACGTAGGCTGCTTTGGGCAACCTTTGACTATTGTGTACAACAGTTTTGTGGTCGATTGCTTCATCTTTCGTGAATTGTTTAGCCAAAGCTCGAATCGCTAAATCGGTTATCATAAAAAGGCCATTGAAATAAACCCGAGGTGCATGTAGCTGGCTTTTATAGAATTATCACACTACCCTCAGGGGGTACTTCGAGTTAGGACCAACAGCTTAGTAATAGGCTTTGATATACAATCGCCGATATCATTCTGAGATTTAGCAGAGAACGGTAGCTAATGATCCCAAACCCAGCCTTGACTGTCTTCTTGCATTCATGCAGACAATTTAGATATCAAGTGTATGGAAATGCAGGCAGCAGTGGCATCCAATTACCTCTGCGCCAAACTTGCACCTTTAAGAATAAGCATCTCAGGTTTCAAAGGTGATTTTATGATTAGATTAATGGCCAGGCGCTGGGTGGGGCGCCTGAGCACCACTTCCACATCGTATAATTCACGCATTCCAATGTTTGAGCATATATTAACAGTTCAATAGAGTAGGTTCAGAGAGCGAATGAGTGTTGGCAATCAATTAGATAAACGAGTTTCTAACAATCTCAAACAGGTCCGGTCCATAGTTTTACAACAGTGTGGCGGCTTCAATGCTATCAAGATCATGCGCAGCGGTCGAGAAGCACCAGGCTTAATTATTGGGACTGTGTAATCGATTCATAGTATATTTGCCCTCGAGCAATCCATGCTTGTAGGGATATTTACAAAAGTGGGAGTTCGTAAGACATACCATTGCTCTAGTGCTACACATTCCTTACGAACCCTGAAGGTTTTCATCAGCCAGGATGCACTTGATTCACGAGACTACGGGCTCCATCCAAATGACCTATAAAGGTACAAGCAACGTACTTCTCTGTGGCATTCATGCTGAGCCATCTATGCTCGATGAAATCCTGATTAGCTCTGATATAAGTATCTCGACATTCCTGCCATAAACATTCCAAGATTGGGTCAGATGACTGTTCTCAGATTGGGAGATTTTCGTAAAGATGAGTGTGGCATGTAGGAGGCCAAAAGGTAATAACCCATCTCGAACATCTCCATTGAGTATCAGATTAGCGATATGGCTGCTTGTTGATAGTACAACATCACCAAGTGAAGGTATCTAGCTCATTTCTCAGCCACAACTGCTTAACCCTAAGGTCTATGCGCCTTGCGATTGGTGAGGAGTGTGTCACGTTTACATCTATACACCAATGGGTGATGGTGGGTGAATTCTATAATTCCTGATAATTGAACAACAAATTTGGCTATTCCGAAAATTGCCGTCGGAGAGTATCGGGTTGAAGACAGCTGTAATGATTTTACGGGAACTGCCGTTACCTGCTAACACATCTGAAATGCTGTACAATGCTAGAGTCTGATGTTCTAGATAGCGAAGTTCTCACCGACTCTGATGGTACTTGGCCCAGCTTGGTTCTACTTGGATCTTGACGGGCTGTTACCACATGCGGATCGAACTGATAGTCGACAAACTGATGTTGAAGGCAAATGATTAACGAGCAAATTAACTTCGTGTGGGATAGCCAATCTAATTCAGACCGGGTAAATAGAGTAGCACTTTCTGGGGATTACCTGAATGAAATTCGGATCAGATATTTTATCCTGCTCTCTTAATGGGAATCATGAGCTAGCATGCTTGTAGGTGAATGTCACTCAATATTGAATCCCGACAATCCTGATACTCTACAACTACTCCGTTTCGAATCATGACCATTAGGTGCAAGCCACTGCACACGGCGCAATCGACGTAAGAAATCCGATGTAGAAGCGCAGCATTCCTTCCGGTTTGCTACCTCTGCTGCTGGCTACTGGCTGCGTATGAGTTGAGTAAGAGTTACAAATTACTGAGTACCATCCCTTTGACTTGAGTTTCCTAGTACACTCGAAGAAGAATTAATGAGTAACTTCGATACTGGAAACTGTACAGATCTTGCTAGCGGGATGTTGAATGTAGTACATCATTGGTCCAATAAGTACTTCCTGTCAAGCACGTCGCCATAATAGGATACAGCACACATAACTATACTCATATCAAGCCATGAGAACAAATGGATGGTGTTGTCCAATGGCTTGCGATCTCCAGACGGCTGCAAAAATTCGATCGGCTAAAGTGCAAAACCCTTTTCAACATGGGAGAAATTCGGCATCTCTATGAGAATCCTTGATGGATTGCGCTGACAGTCGGATAAACTCGTCATCTGCCCAAGAGTAGGTGGTCAAGTGCTTTCACATGATCCAAGTGGTTATTCATTTATCATCGGCATACGGATGTGTATGGGTGTTTGAATGAAATTCGATATGGCTGTAGCGCTCATATGCCACTCTCTGCATTTATCTAACTTCATGATCCATTGTTGGGACGGAGCTTCAGGCTGACCGACCGATTACCTTTTGGATACGAATATCAAGCTCCGATTGGTGTTTTCATTATACATGATGATTAATGTGGAATTTGACATCACACTTTCATAATTCAATTTCATGGATGTTTCCAAAACGGGCATTCGATGAACCTGCGGCTGCCCTCTACTTTGACAGGTGTTGAGGAGGTCCAATATGGAGTATGAGAGTTTGACAAATATGCAGTGATTAAGCCTGTATCATTCAGACATCCATCCCCATTTGAAAGCAAAAGGGAGGAGCGTTTTCCTTGCGACAAGGATAGGCTACGGCTGCATCAACAGTCGTACATCTGAGCAATGAGGAGTGGCTATAACGTCAGAAGGCCGTGTTTGCTGGGATACTTGCAAAAGTGCCTGCTCGGGATTGAGGTTAGCTGGTGGCACTGCTCGACCAAATTACGGGTTATCCCATTTGATTAGTTTTAACTTCATCTGGCGAAGATATCCACACAGGATGAGATTGTTATTCAGTCAACAACCGATTAATTGATCCGCTTAATCGTCACAGCACAGAACCGAGTTCCTTCCAATAAGCACAACCCACAAGCAGGTTGGGAAGACGCACCGTTTTATCACCATGATTGCATCGATGGAGATTTGGCCGACATGATTAAAGTTAGCCAAATAATGGTCGTATTTGGGGTGTTGAGCGAAGTAATGATAAGGCGATAATAAACCAGTTTCGTTACACAGAATCAATGGTCACTCCCTCTTAGGCTGACCATGGTGCCAATCCCGGAAGTCAACTTCCTGATAGATGCGAGGTTACGCTATCCCGAAATTTTTTCTCGCCTGGCGAACAGAACCCCCGAAAAATACCAGTGCACTCCAATAGGTTCCGTTCGGTTCTCGAATAATGTTGAAGCCTCATAAAAATTATACAGCATGAAATATATACACAGGTCTAAAGTACCCATTTGATATGATCAACCCATAGTACCATAAGCTGTTGGGAAAGTAGATCACCCCAATTTCGGTAATGATAAAATATATACGTTCTTACTGCACCTACACATTTATTATGTGCGGGAAAAGTTTGGCTAATCGAGAAACGAATATAAAAGCAGGAGTGAGCCCACGGAAGAAGATCAACGAGCTCCTCGTATCTTACCCAGGGTTGTTTATTCAAAATGTCTCTTCTCCGCTCCTCAGTGTCTACCTCTTTCTTGAAGGTTAATAGTTCCTCCCTTGAAACTTCATGAACGAAGCTTTTACTCATATTTCTATTGTGAGCAGCTCAGCGCTCGTCGTCAACTTGCCGCTACCACCGTCGGAATTGTCCGCGCCTACTCCACCCCCTCCGCTAATGCTGTAAATGCCACTGCATATTCTGATATTTAGCCAGCTTTACTAATATAGGTTGATCTGTGTAGACCTTGAAAGATCGTCTTAGTGAACTCATTCCTGAGAAGCAAGAGGAAGTCAAGAGAATCAAGAAAGAGCATGGATCCAAGGTTTTGGGCAATGTTACCGTCGATATGGTCTACGGTGGTATGAGAGGTATCAAGGGTCTTATCTGGGAAGGATCCGTCTTGGATCCTGAGGAAGGTATTCGTTTCCGTGGATTGACCATTCCTGAATGCCAACAAAGATTGCCTGCTGCCCCTGGTGGTGAGGAGCCTCTCCCCGAAGGTCTTTTCTGGCTCTTGGTTACCGGCGAGATTCCCTCTCAAGAGCAGGTCAACCAGCTCTCCGCTGAATGGGCTGCCCGTGCCAGCATTCCGAAGTTCGTTGAGGAGCTTTTGGATCGCTGCCCCAAGAATGTCCATCCCATGACTCAATTCTCTATGGCTGTTACTGCCCTCCAAAGCGAATCTCTATTCGCCAAGGCTTACCAACAAGGTATCCATAAGTCCAAGTACTGGGAATACACCTATGAGGACTCCATGAACTTGATCGCCAAGCTCCCCAACATTGCTGGTCGCATTTACCAAAATGTTTTCAAGGATGGCAAATTACCTGCCCTCAACCCTAACACTGATTACGGTCACAACATGGCCAGCGTGTTAGGCTTTGGTGACAACAAGCAATTCGTTGAGTTGATGCGCCTCTACCTCACCATTCATACTGACCACGAAGGTGGCAACGTCAGTGCCCACACTACTCACTTGGTTGGTTCCGCCCTCTCTGACCCTTACCTCTCCTTTGCCTCTGGTCTCAACGGACTTGCTGGCCCTCTCCACGGTCTCGCTAACCAAGAAGTTTTGCGTTGGATTATGGAGATGCGTGATGAGATTGGTTCGGATGTTTCTGATGAAACCATCAAGGAGTACGTCTGGAAGACCTTGAAATCCGGCCGTGTTGTCCCTGGCTATGGTCATGCCGTCCTACGTAAGACTGATCCTCGTTATGCTTGCCAACGTGAGTTCGCCTTGAAGCACTTGCCAACTGACCCCATGTTCAAGATGGTCAGCCAGTTGTACAAGATTGTTCCTGATGTTCTTACCGAGCACGGCAAGACCAAGAACCCCTGGCCTAATGTAGATGCTCACTCCGGTGTCCTTCTCCAACACTACGGTCTTGTTGAGCAAGACTTCTACACCGTCCTCTTCGGTGTCTCCCGCGGTTTGGGTGTTCTTTCTCAACTCATCTGGGACCGCGCCTTGGGTATGTCCATTGAGCGCCCCAAGTCCTTGAGCACCGAGAACATCAAGGCTCTTTTCGATGCTAAGGAGGAAGCCAAGTCTGCCTCCGCAGCTTTGTAAATCCTCAAAGCATCTACACGTTAATAGATCCACACCTCCGATGCACTCAATCAACATTAACAGTTTCATTCCCTGACATTCTCGTGACTATAGTTGGTACGAACTGACGGATATTATTATGTAAATCAATAACTCATTCACATTAACTTATGCAATAAAACCTTTTAATGGTCTTGAAATACGGTATCTTCCATCGGGGATTTTCTTGACACCCGAAGATGGAGTGATGCACTCAGCACTGGTGGCTATCGCAATGCGATAGTCATGGCCATATTGGGTTGATGGTTATCTACGTATATATATATATATCGGTGCAGGGCAATTGGTAGCTTTGTAGTTGACTACGTGTATCAAGGATTATGATAGAGTACCGCCTTCTGCACGCTGAGCAGGTGTCGAGCGAATCGTGGACCCTTCTTTCGCCATTTCCAAACTCGTGCGATTTCAAAAAGGAAGCAAATCTGGTCGATTGAAAATGGATCCAAGCTTTGTATAACCAAATAAGCTATCATTTGGACTATTATGCGAAAGCATTTGGTAGCCCGAATATCGAATTTGGCACCGATTCCAAGATTTGGCCGTGTGGAAAAACGAGGGGACACTGTACAAGCCATAGTTTGGGTGGGATATGGTGCCAAATCGCAGATTTCCGCCTGTGGGAAAGTTTCTCGCAAAATATGGGGGAGTTTCGCACAGGCCGAAAATTTTGATGCTTTCGTTGGGAGAAATTGGATTGAGCTTTGCAAAAATACAGACTGTTGTTGATTTGAAGGCTTCACAGGCGGCTCGAAACTTATGTATACCTATTCGCTATGCATATTGAAGGTATAAAATGCGCATACTTTTCTGGGGAACTTTTTATTAGTCTTTGCATACGCTAGAACCTTCAACTGGACATTTCGTCTAGCCAGACGGACGTATTTGAAACTATGTCTGATGAAGTCTACCAACCGGACATGATATCAGGGTTCTAGCGGGATTGACTTTTATATGGTATTGTTAGCTTGAATTAGTTACAAATTGTGGGGTGCACTTGAATATATTTATTCTTGTTAAATTCGCAATCAGTCCCAAAATATCGTGGAAAAGTGACAACTTGGGGATTCTCCAAGTTAGACCCTTCACAAAACAATTGTACAATTATTGTTTCTCGACACTAAAATATCAAACACTTACTCTATTGTCAACTACAAAAAATATTATGGCCCTTCCACCACATCTGTTCTAACGGGGGGGGGGTAACAGTGTCATTGCTTTTTTACGCTTCAACTATTGAATCCTTAAATTGTACCACTCCAAGTAGTTGGTATCAAAGTGTACACAAATATGAAGCTATTTTCGGAGTTGAATGTTGTGACTAGTGGTATTTTCCCTCTCAATTATCCGCATATTCATTAATAGTCATGTACATTGTATAAAAACAAATGATTCGTACAATATGATTTACACATGTTACAAATTCAATCAATGATCAGCTCCAGGTTGGTAATGACGCACACTTAGTACATATCTTTCCATGATTATCTACTCTTATTTCTAGTGTTTTTTCTACAGGCGGCTGTCGCAAGATCCTAAAGAGTATTTGAAGGGATTCGGAATACCAGACAATTTGTGTGATATCCACTAGTTGGTTTAATGTGTTAAAATGAAGCCGTTATGCCTTTTATAGAGCTATGTAAAGGTAATACCGAAAATGTCTTAAAGGTTCCTTTATCAAGCCAATTTTGGATATGCCGTAACATCTGAATGCAGAAATGCAGGCCTCACTTCAACCGAAATGACTTGCCGAAGTTAGGTTTGACATCCTGCAAGTAGGGCGAATGGCTAAGATGAGTTTCATTTAATTGATACCCGTAGTGCCAAGGGTTGTATTGGGGAATATACATGTCTCATTAGATATTGGTATCATGACAATATGATGTGCCATAGACTAGTTGCTGCTATACAATACAGGACAACCACTTATGATTTCCCGATTAGACGTGACAGGACTTGATGAGTAAAATGAAACATTCCTGTCTCAGGGAGGAGCAACGAAATGTAATATTAGCAGATTCAAGCTTTATGAAGATATAATCATTATAATGTTGAGCAAGGTTCATTGGCCGGTCGAGAACAATCACGATTAACCATCAAAATTGTTTCGTTGGAGTCGCCTGTCTTGGACATTTGTGTTAATCAGAACCAACGTCACAATTAAGGCAATACACAAGCAAAAACGAGAGCAATATCGCGATCAATATCTTGGAATGCTTTACTGGCGTGCTAATGCTATATTATGTAAATGTCCAGGCATTAAAGACTTATTGTGTGTACAGTATATGGTTGTTCAAAGGAATTATGGAAGATAAGACATTCCTGGACCCTGATATGCGCACAAAAGTAACGTGGGATGCAGTGGCCAACCTAACGTCGGTTTCCCCGAAACTTTGAGATAACAAATCCAGTGAACAAGAGGTTAAAGATCCAGAAACCAACCATAATTCCAAAATTACGCCAGCGATGATCAAAGCTCCACTTTAGTGGCTGATAATAACTATCTCCGAGAGAATAGGAGCAGTACTGACAGCTTTGTGTATCGTTTGGGTCGCGTAGATAACCTGGAGAGTTGCTCATGAAACTACCGGCGTACTGGATGCATGTTTGGCCTGATGGTGGATTGAATGTAACAAATTCATTACTGGCGCAGTTAACTGGAAGGCCATGAAGCTCATTGACAACTAGGCCTTCAACCCAGTAATGGAATGGGTCAATCCAGTACATCCACGCTTTCCAGAAGCCAGGTAAACTGTTGTAGGGAACAACAACACCACAAAATAGGTTAAGCATCGAGAAGAAGAAAGGATTAAGCAATGCAGCCATCGGTTTCGATGTAGAAAATGAAGCAATCATTTGGCCCAGAGATACGCAGAAGAATCCGAATATGATATACATGAGCCAGGAATAAAAAGCCCGACCAGATGCCCCATTAAATCCACTGATCCAGTAAAAGATCAACCAGAAAATGGTGACTGTTACGAAAAGATACGGCAATTCGGCTGTCATGATGGATAGCCAGAAAGGCTTCCATCCGTACATCTTACCAGAGGTTTCTCTGTAGTAAACGTTGCGTTCGTCGATATATCTAGGCTGGGATAGATTCATGAAGATGACGCCCATGACAAGCGACTGGAAAATCGCAAAATTACGAAGCTGGAGGTCCATTTGAGTATTCCCAAGCTGCCAGAAAGAGAAGCCAAGTAGAAGAGAGAAAGTCAAGCAGAACATGAGCCGTCCAAGATTGTATGTAGGGTTTCGCCACCAGGATAGGTACATTCTAGGGCATACCACTCGGAGCTGGGTTTTGAGTGATGTTGCGAATTCACGTCGTTGGTGTTTCTCCTCTGCCGTCAAATCCGAGACTTTTAGAGTATCCAGCACCTTGCGAGCCTCCACCCTTTCCGGAGAGTTCTGCCAAATAGAAGGCCAATCCAAAGCACGCTTATCGTTGACGATGTCCAGTATATATTCCGCAGGGTTTGCACTAGGAGAGCATTTAGGGCCACCATTCCGCTCAAAGAAACTCAGAAGCACTTGAGAATCCTGCCCCAACTCGCCAAAGTAGACGGTCTTTCCTCCGTTAGCAAGTAGCAATAGATGGTCAAAGAAATCAAATAACACCGCGCTGGGTTGATGTATGGTACACAGTACTGCCTGTCCCTGATTAGCCAGTTTGCGCATGAAGCGAATGATGTTGAAAGCAGCTTGTGCATCCAGCCCGGAAGTGGGTTCGTCCAGAAAGAGAAGCTTTGGTTTTGCCACCAATTCAACACCTATAGTAAGGCGTTTGCGTTGTTCAACAGAGATGCCCACACCACTTTCAACGTTCCCGATCAGAGCATCAGCAATATCGTCCATTTCAAGCAATCGAATGATTTCTTCAACGTATGCGTATTTTTCCGCCTCTGGGGTGTCTGGGGATTGTCGTAGAGTTGCAGAAAATCTGAGAGCTTCTCGAACGGTGATTGCTGGATTATGGACATCCATTTGTTCGCAATACCCTGTTGTACGTTCAAAATCAGGGCCCAGAGGGCGATCATCCACAAGGATCTCGCCAGTAACTTTTCCCAGGGACTTGCGTTGTGCTAATACATCGAGTAAAGTGGTTTTTCCAGCGCCGGAAGCACCCATCAAAGCAGTTAGTTGACCAGGTTTAACCCAACCGTCAACTTGATGTAATAGTTGCTTTCCATCAGGGAGCCCTTTGACAGGAACCACATAGTCGATATCATGCCATGAGAATGAGGTTCCCTCAAGAGCAATATCCTCGATGTTGGCATCAATCTGGACACTACTCTCAGGGCCAGCAGCATCGCCTGAGGATTGCAGATTCTTGCTTCGCTTGAATGTGTTTAAAGTAAACCCACCCTTGCCGAATTGCTTGAACTCCATAGCAATCATAGCAAGAACCGAAAATAGAACCCAAAAGCACACGACTGCTACAAAGTCAATCCACATCTGGTTAGCATCATATCCAAGCGCTTTATCCATATAGGCAGCGCCATCGACAAAATTTTCTCCTGGACGACTTCCAGCAAGTGTGCACGTTTGATACCTTATATCATTGTAATTTGGACCATTTGGAACCAGTGCAGATCCCTGGCAGGTGAACCGTAATCCTTTGAATTCGTTGGACATTAACGCTTTGAAGCCATATGCCAAGGGATTGATCCAAAAGATCCAGACAAACCATGGATGCATTTGAGTCTTGGGGATCAAGTACCCAGTATATAGCAGAAAGGCCATCAGAACCAACCCAGAGTAACGGGACGCAATATCGAAGTTCTTGGAAAACGCAGCAAACATCCGGAAATAGGCGGTCAAGCTGAAGCCAGAAACCAGCAGAATTAGCATAAACATGAAGAATTTTCCTGCATCTGCTTGAAGCCCAGCCATCCAATACAATATAACTGAGAAAAGTATAATCTGAAGGGCCATGAACGGGATATCGGTGACCATCTGGGCGATGTAAAATGCACTAGGGTGGTAGAAAGCGAAGGACTTGTGTTTGTATAGGATGGAACGGCCGCTCATGGCATTCGGAATTTCCGCCTGAGCCACCAGAGAATTGAATAGGAGAGCAAAGAAGAGTACACCTCCGCGAGTGAATGCGCCACTAGTATCAGTAGGAAGTAGCAAGAATACAGAGCCAACGATAGCTGCCTTTACGGTTATGGAGGTATAGCGAGAAATCAATGAAGCACGATCCCCAAAGGTTAGTTGGAATTGACGAATCGTTAGAGCCTTGACTTGTTGTGGGTAGGATGTGGTGTAGGGTGACTTTTTGGGGACGTGCTTCTGCTTGGATTCCGAAACATGCTGGCGAAATTCCTTTTCAGGGGCATCTCTAGTCAAAAAGCTCTCGTATTCAGCCCGCTCCAATAGCATCCTCTGGTAAAGACTGGAGTTCTTGTAAGCCCTCTCTAGTTCTATAGGGGTTTGAGGAGCGATGCTTTCCATTCCGGCAAGAATTTTACGTTCATGAGGATCCGTTACGGATGTTAAAAAGTCGGAGGTGGTTTGGCGCGGGCTATTTTCGAACCCAAGCTTAATGAAGTATTCTCGGGCTTCTTGTGCAGGGCCGAAATACACACAACGGCCTTGGTCTAACAGCAGAACCTTATCAAACTCTCGATAGATACTCTCCGACGCTTGATAGATTGTCACCAAGGTTGCCTTGCGCATAATATTTGTCATAATCCGAAGGGATTTCACGTAGCTCAGAGCCGATGAGGCATCCAACCCTTTCGTACTACCATCCCACAGGTTGATGGCCGCACGAGCCGCCATTTGCTCAGAAATGGATAATCGCTTACGCTCCCCACCAGAAATGCCACGGACGAACTCATTACCAACCAAGGTGTTCAGTGTATGCGACAGGCCAAACATTTTCAGCAAGGTGTCTCGAACATTCTGCACAAAGGACTTCTTTGTCTCATCAGGGAGTCGTTTCCCGGGCGTTTTGCATTTGAGAGCGAAATTCATGGTTTCCTTTACCGTCAGTGTGGGAAAGTGGAAATCATCCTCTGGATTGTAGGCAACCTCGCCAACAAACCTCTTCTGAAATTCCTCAGCAGAAATGCCACCATAGGAAACATCCCCCTTGATCTGTTTGTACTGCTTACGCTCGTTCGATAATACTCTCAGCAGTGTGGAACAACCAGCTCCAGGTCTACCCAGAACGAAAACCATTTCGCCATCTCTGCAGAACCCATCAACTTCGTGCAGTATGACCCTTCCTTCATCTTTGGAATCTTTGGCACTTTTACTCCAGGTGGATGGGCTAAAAAGGCCTGCAATCATTCTGAATGGAGTGCCACAGGTTGGAGCGAAAACTCTGCCCACCTTGTCGCCGATGACGGTGAGGTTCTTGAAGGTAATGCCGATGCGCTTTTGTTTGATATCTGCCTCTTGGTTCCTAACGATGATGGACTGAAGGAAATCATTGAGGTCGAAATCATCCTCAATACGGCCACTCTCAAGAGGATTATCTGAAGATTGCACGGTGGTGATTCGATGCACCGTAGAAATTCGCGAGAGCTCTTTTCTAAGCTCCTCGTAATCCCCGGTCGCGCCTAACACGTCAATGTCAGGCTCTCCCTCGCCCCACCCATCACCAGTATTAGGATAATGCGTGTGTGTTGCCTTTTCTTTGGTTCCCTCAAAGGCCTCTGAGATGGCAGTACCGTCACTATGGGTACTGTGACCATCGTTGTTGACTGATTCGTTTTTACGATCCATAGTTAGCACTATACCGTCTGTCCTCTCGAACAATCGGAGATATGAATGGCACTTCGTATAATGTACTTTAGAGGTATAGTGGAGATGTTCTCCAAGAAAATATATATAATGCGATGTGGAGGGAAGGCGTCTCCTTCGTGCTTTTATTCTCCAATGAAGGTGGCAGCCGGGTCTATTCAATCCCGCATCCGGCAATCTTCTGTGACGTTGATTAAAAACCTGAATACTGAGTCACACTTTGGATACTGTGCTCTGGCATTCAACACACGGCCTTTACTCCCGCAACGGGCCGTTCGGATTCTATCTTTGATACATCAACCACTATGACTCCTGGTAGTCTGTTGGGCAATTTCGTCATCTGATGATTTATAATGGAACGGTCACTATGATTAGGCAAATCGCGACCAAGTAATGCAATTTGGATTTGTAGAGGCCCTTGCTGTAGGCCAATTATACGCCGGCTCGAACCAAGGCATTTTTGGAATATATATTGCACACCGTGTCAAATTGTGGTCAAAATTAGGTGATCTCTCTTCGACCTCATAGTCAGTAAACAATCAGAGGTGGAGAATGAATCTAGTCAAGCCCGCCCGCCCGCAATCTGGAGCGATTTTGCTGATGTTAGCTTGGAGCTACGGCTCCGCGGTAGTCTAGGTCTGTGGTAGACGCACACGGAAATCTTGTGCATTCGGTTTTGAGTTCCGGTGGGTTTGGCTGCTACTATTCAGGCGAATCGCCGTAAGTGAATCCCTAACAAAAGAACCTGAAGATCAATCGATATGCGTTCCATTAGTTGTTGCGTTACATACAGCAATCCATGTTTCACCGCCACCGATGTTAGTGGAAAAGGTTCTACCTAATACTTGGCCCGGCGCATTAGTTGTCCCGAGCTAATTGATCAAGGTTTTAGGTGGTTTTAAACTGTTGCCATTTTTGCTCCTCTGGCGCGCAATCGCCTACCGATTCCTTATTTGCTACCCATCGTACTTGATTTATTGTGCAGATGGCTGTTGTCAACTAATCAGAGCTTGCCAAACCACTGGTAAGTGGTGAATTACCCAGGACTATGAGTAATCACGACACCTTCGTGAATGTGCGTGGTTGTTAAACGGAATAGAGTGTATTGCGTGGCGGCTTCCCTACATTTGACGGGCCCTCACCAAGATAAATTTAGGATTTGACTCAAGCATTACTTAGACGCACATAAAATCTGGGCATTCGGTTACCGGCTAAATAGTTAATTCAATCACACCTCCTTCTCCCTTTTATAACAGCCTTCCTAGTGGTCGCCATTCTTGGCACTTGATTTTGTATCCCAAGCCTATATTTAAATTGTTATGTATGTTACCATATAAGAAATTCCCAAATCTTAAAATCCAACCTTAATGTTTCGTGGAAGGACTGGGACCAATAGGAGGAATTCATCAATGCTCTGCATGGATTCGTGGGAGTTGTTGGATATTAGGTGTTCAGGGTGCAAACTGATTTCAATGGATAATGCTATAACAGTGCCAAATTCGATGTCATCTAAAATCATCCGCAACACCTTGGGTCTTCGCACTTGATACTTGATATACCTGTGCATAGGCTTGTTTTTTCGGGAGGCAGATTCTTGACATGAAAGTATTGCTGTAGACAATTAGTTTGGCATACATATTCATTTACTTGGATACAGTACTTCGTAGTGAAGTTTTAAATGTTTATTAACTTGGAATTAATTTCGTATGAAATTCACCAACTCCTGGGTATAGTGGAAATACTGGAAGTCATCAAAATTTCCAAGCGCCTCCAAAAGATCCCAAACATCGCATACAACCTCCAGGGGCATTTCTCAAGCGTATTCATCATTTTAACGAAGTTCACTTAAAAGTATAAGCACTTTGACTCAACTCAGTAAATCTGCAAGTGAAAGGTCATATTTTATTGTGTATACTGTTGTGAATTTTGTAAACACCCCTGAGATTTCATCAACTTGGTCACTTAGATCATAGTCTAAAATCATAGAATATCTTGTCCATATTCCTTGTCGGGATTTACTTTAAATATTTTACCAAAATATCGGTTATCCAGGACATGAAAAATCGATAAGTTGTCCAAAGGCCCCCAAACTTTGCACACATGTTCTTAACACCTTTTTAAGCATATTCTACGTGTTTGTTTTTCCAAGACCGTGTAAAGTATAAACACCACTTTTACATGCAATAAATCATTAAGTAAAAATCACATATTCTTTTTGTTCTCCCAATCACTTCCAATATCTCCAAGACTCTTACAACAAATACTATAAATTGCTTTCAAGTGTCCACTGCTACGTCCAATAAGAATACGACCCGAATAGTCGGTCAGTTATGTGGTATATATATATTATGCTGTTGCAGCTGGCAAAGTTCGTTCTCAAGCATCAACCATCGAACTTACTTGCCATATTGAAGTGGATTTGTACAATATAAAGCATGACAGAGTTTGAAGTCATGATGTGTCCTAGAGAGATTTTCCACTAGAATTTTCTCTGCGAAGAGCGTAGCTATTAGTTTACATATTACTATCCTCAAATGATGGCCCCAACCTAAGATGAATAGGATTATTACAGTTTTTCCTGGTGTTCATCAGGGATTTTTACTAGGAGATCTAAACTGCAGTCATAATTACGTCACTCTATGGCCATTATTAAACAACAATAGCACCGGTATCGATATTTCGAGGAAGAGTTGTGTAGCGTGATATGGTTCGTTCTCCACTTAATGATCTATATCACTTGGCCTGAATGGCCACCAAGTCAGCATGGATACGCTCTAGATCTTGGAAAAATAGAAGTGTTTATGGCCTATATATTACATGTAGATATATAGCCCAACTGACTGTAGACCAGTTTGACGATTATTGAGACCAGTAACCAAAATATCAGTTTTATGGATTTTGTGAAAAGAATCCTTTAAAAATCAGGCGAACGCTCTGCATGTCCTTTTGACTCGGTTAATTTAAATCAATACATGTCTAAAACCAAAGGATTTTACTAGTGCAATACAGTGTAAGATTGGAGTTTCCAGCTTCTCGGTACGTCATCAGTAATATCATTGATTTAGTGAACAGTATCCCGTTTGTAGGAAATCATGATGTGTCTTTCGATAATAACTATTCATTACACAAGGCGATATGAATTTATTGCGAGCTCTTAACCAGTATTCACATCAAATATACTAAGGGTTCTCATCGGAACTTTTGGATAATACATACTACGAGTGGGGAACCCAATGGAAGAGAACGCTTTAATTCCGGGCAAGCAGCGCGACATACTTCATTGATTTTCCGTAATGCCAGACCATCAGGAGCCATAGAAGCTGCTCACATTCTCGGAATATGGGATTTAGCGTTAATCATTGTTGTTTCGAATAACGTTGAAGTAGTATCAAATTTAACAGCCGTCATCATCAAACTATGTCCAGCATGCTGGCTTTTGGTCCCGAATGTATCATGGGCTCCGAGTATAATTTGTAGTAATGGTTCAGACAGGCTAGCCGAATGTAGTATTTAAAAATATAATAACAGGAAGCAGGTTGAGTAGTAACATTTCCCCTCCTGTTTAGGCTATTTCTCACGCCTGGGCGCGACATTCATCCTCGTCAGATCCTTTCCATCACGCTGAGTACTATCCCAGAGTACCAAAGATTTATAATAAATAACTGAGCACAATCAGAAGGATACTGATGTTTGTTTTCAAGAACTGAATGTAAAATTAGTTAAATTAGGAAACTCAGCTCAGCCAGACATATCAATCGTTTTTTCTGACTGGTGATCCTACACAGGTATTTCCATCTTTGACACCATTTGACTACATACAACTCAGCAATTCCAGGTCAAGGAGGCATCGATGGATGAAATCTAAACCACAACACAGTCGATCTTTCTGGTTGACAGCCCCCCCACAAACCTATATGTCCCACCATATATCCCGTACAGTGGCGCGTGTTTTGCAAAGTATAATAGATTGGCAATGTCGATCCACTTGGTAGATGCATTGGAAACTGGAAATAGTTAAACGCAGTCCTGACGCTTCTCCACACATTTGGATCGGCAAATTAGTATTTCCTCCGAATCCCCAGAATAAGGATTACTCAGCATTGCTGGCAGGTCAGTCTCCGTATACCTTGTTATTCCAAATGGAAATTAGAAACGCCAAGACACTTTACTGGGACTCATATGCAATGCCATCACATCGATACTATGAATAAGGAAAAATAAAAAACATCTTTAAGCACTCTACCGGAAATCGGGACCGTTGAATTTGATTTGACATGCATTCTATTATACTTAATGGTCATCGTATTAGGAATAGAGGGGGATGCGATGCACCTAAATGGTTGATAGTGGGGTTACTGGATCTGTCCTGGCAAATCAGGGCCGGATGTCTTATTATATACTGGTTATGATTGGCGGCAAGAAAACCGCAGGAATGGACGGTTTCTTAGAATGAATCAGATGTACATCTGGCCAATCATTTCCTGTAGCTTATACATATTCGTCATGCTTTTGGAAGGTTGTATTACTATCTATAGATTGATCCCTTGCCATTAATTGATGGCCTATAGTTCTAGGCCCCTGCTATATAATTGGATTTCCCTGATGGGCATCCACGTAACCGCACTTATTAAGGGCCTCCATGCCCTTCGTTGTCCAAATTCCCAGCTGCTCCTTCTTCTCTATTATTAATAACGTTCCCCCAACTTTACCCATTCAGCACATCTACATATAGTCGAGTTTATTACAATCGCGTTTTCGCGCCCTCTTTTAATGGATTCCCTTTCGTTGGAACGTGTTATCACGGTTGGTGATCGTAAGTTGACAGACATGTATAGATCAACTAGAGATCTCGGAATCAGTAAGGAGGTTGTTCTGAAAGGCTTTCTGCGAAAAGCAAGGGATATTAGCGAACTGCAAAAACAAATTCCTCTGAATTTGAGCCACTCAAAGTACTTGAACGGTACCTGTCTAAAGCTTTATCTTCCACGTTGAGTCCGTATACTGAATTGTTGTTTGTTTAGACACCTGTACATACGAAAACTCTTTACCACGGTCTCCTATAGGATACGTCGCCAATACGAGTACCTATAATGAAATCATGTTCAATATGATGAACTCCTATATGTACACAGCCAACCAACCATTAGAGACTGGGTCGGCCTCCTATGTGAACAACCCCGTCTCTTCAATGAACCCAACCATCTCCTCCATGCAGGGGTATTCATCGATATCCTGGCCACTGGAACAAACGGCGGACTTTTCCTTCAATTCGTCGACGGATGGTGATTTCATCTCCGATCTTTCCTCCGCGACGATTCCTCAGACCGACATTGGCGCCAATTCCATATACTCATTTGAGCAAAACTCTTACTACAATTACTCATCTGTACAACCGTCCACCGAGGGGGATGGTTCCACAGATACATATCTGGCAGATAAGCACGAACTGAATGATGTTGAGAGTGGGTCCTGTGAGAGTACACCTCCGTTTTATTCGGAGCTGTCCAAAGCGCTGCTTTTGAATGAATCATCTGAGGCGCAATCCTCAATTGGTAGTGACAAACGAAAGCGTTGTTACGAAGAAGCAGATATCGAAGCCCAAATTCACCAGACTAAAAGGCTTGCCACTGTGTGAAGGGCTGCACCGTTATGCACATCATTTTGTATATAACTGTTCATGGCTCACAAGACGGTGTTCGATAATTGACTTAAATCCAACTGGTTTTGGCATTATTCATCGACGGGAGCTCAGGTGTATGGTTCTCTGAAGAGGTCAGGATCAAGCGCTTTGGATACTGGCAGAGACGTGCATCGTTTGCATTCACTGGTATATTTACTACCACCCTTAACCGGGCACGTGCTCTATGTAAATATGATGATGTGAAAAGATTATTATCCTATCGTTTAATGTTTCTACATTTGTTGTAATCAATTTTCCACTTTCAGTTTGTTTGGCCCTTGGGTATTGTGGCTTGGACTTCCTGAAACGGAATTTATACAGGTCCCGATAATGTACTTTGGGCGTTTGTTTCTTTTTATTTGTCCGCATTTAAGGAAAGCTCGATTCCATCATCACCAACTCACATGCAAGAAATTTAAAGACCCAATATAAATCATTTCAAGTAACAAACAGTGGCACTCAGTGGGTTTACCATCAAATCGGATCGGGTTGGAGACACATTGCCTACTGTCTGCTCCGTATTTTCACTAGGCTCTAAAACTAGCGCACCACTCACATCAACAGACGAAGCCTGGCGGAAATGAATGATGTGTGGTGCACTATCACCTGGCTTTGATGTGAATGTTCGATCTGAATGGAGGAAGGCCAGGAATAGATCCGGCAAATGAAGGATGGTGATTACGTGTAGCCTCCACAATCTGTAGCATGATCATGCAAGAGGCAGCGGTTTCGAAGCAACAGTTGTTACTTGGTACCTAAACCCAGTCTCTAGGCCCTTCAATGCTTCAGTCAGCTCCGATGCATGGTGAGTTTAGTCAATACACTGCTTCTCAAGGGGTATATAGAGTGCACTTGGCCTGACAACATGGCCCGCAATGATGTGTTGGCTTGAGAGGTGTTTAATACCAGGTCAGTTGATTGGGAGTTGACCAGTTGCCGCACCCCATTTCTCCTACAATCTACAGTGATAGACGCCGTCAACTCGGTCCAGGCCTTTTCAGTGTGTGTTGATCTATCAAGCGAAGGTGTCTGATCGAATCATTGCTTGTCGAGTTTCCACAGCATCGTCCAATACTAGCTTTGTGGTTGTGAGATTTGATAACAGTCCTGAACACTCTCACAGATGGTCGATGATACTTGCACGATGATACTTGCCTCACGTGCTCTGATATAGGACTTGGTGATGCTTGTAAGGTGGAAGATCCACTTGAAGGGTTCAAGCAATGGATATGAATGAATTGTAGAGCTGATTCTCTGTCCCCTCCATCTGCCTGGAGAAGAATACACATCACCGCGTATGTCTTGGTAGTGACAATAGTCTGTATTGTAGGTGCTGTGGAGCATGATACAGACATCTGTGGTGGTGAAAGCCTGTATACGACGTGGCTATACTGGGACTTTATTCGTATTTCAAGTGGATTCATAATCACAACCTCCCAATCAGCGGATGTGGTGAAGCGATCTACGAATCATCTTGCCCTCTAGCGGGTAGGTTTTACAAACCCCAGAGAAACCAAAGTCCTTGAGAGAATTGTGGGTGCCACCAGCATGATAAAGTTATCCTGTAGCACCTCTGAATCCTAAACACACAATGAGCTACCTATTGCCTATTCACCATGAATTAATGGCCAAATCTGGCTAGATACTGTTGCTCACACTAAAACTGATTGATGTTCGATGAAACTCACATCAAGAGAACTGGATATCAGCGCAGCACTCAGCATCTATGTATCAAAGCTCAAACGAGCCTATTAAGCTCACCTTATCTACCTGACCGGTTTCTTCCTACAGGACGGCATCATCCATTCGTACAGGACGTCGTGATAGCCTAATCCGTTACAATGGATTTTAGGTTGGGTCGGAGCAGATACATTCGATAACAATGGTTCTAAAAACCATCCACGCATTGTAAACTTGGTCTCAAGGGGATGGATCGAAATGCATGGTTAATCTGAGAGGGTATGACTGATCGGAATGCTGACCTAAGTTCGCACCCAACCCACGCACTCAGTGATGATATAGAACGATGATGGGATCGTTTGCCATTACCACCGATTCACCCAAATCCACCCACTTCCACCCAAACACCCAAATCAATCAAAATCAGGAAGACCCCAGGTTTGGGACGGGTCGAGGGATGCGGTTACTACTGACCGTGGGGTTGTGTGGGTCAGAATTATCCAAAGGTTTAGTGATAATTAGTGCACGAGAAACAAGGTTTCGCCTATGTTTACGCTCAACGGTCTGGAGGATAAGGGAAATTACTTGGAGCCATTTCCGTCTCATAATTGTTAAGGAAGAGATGCGGCAATTGAACCCCGGCCCCTTCCACTTAGCTCGCTTTGACTGGTGCACCGGGACTCTAGCCCTGCATACCACTAATAGAAGTTACGATGGGGATTCATAATTCGGGATCACTTTCTTATGGAGTGGCATGGTTACCCTTACTCTCGCAACCCTTCCATGCTCGAGACCAGATTGATAGGTTGTGGGGATGGGTATTTGATTGGTCGACGGAGAATGAATCATGGACAGTCTCAGGTACTTGAAGGTGATGAAAAATTCAATGTGCAACAGAGGTCAAACTACGCCACTATACCAAGCTGAATGACGAATGACAAATTGAAACGAAGGGAGATTTTTCATATAAAACGCCTAACCATCCTTGGTAGCCATTCGAAGCCAACAATTGTTAATTTCTCACTGTATCCAGCCACACGCAGGCTCTCACAACTCTCCATTACGTCGTGCCTTGTCATTAGATTGCCATCGAAAACGCCAGCTGCACTCTCGAATTTAGCTTATAAAAGCCATCCCCATCATCCCTTTCCTGGTTATCCGTTTGAGATAGAGTTCGAGCTTGATCCGCACGTGTACACATTCGCTTGAACCGAAAGTCGTCTAGAACCCTACCTTTTAGAGCACCACTCTCTTGATTAGCCAACCTCATGCTCAGCTTCAAGCGCAAAATGAGTTCCTTGTTCGACCACGAATCAAGGCTGCATTGCCGCGAATTTGACTACTCTCAAGAGGTACCCCTACACATGTTGCTTTGCCTTCCATAGTGGTCTAACCAGAGGCTTTGACTCTTTAGAATATTATCTCCCAAACCGAGGACTTCGAGCCGCCTGGCTATATATCAGGCGCCAACACCTGGGTGACAACCTATCCAGAGAAGGAGAAGCGCAGCAAGATGTTCTCAATCTTTGAAAGATCCGGACCAGGCCCACGCAGACCACAAGATGCTCAGCGAGGAAACACCGAAGTACGACCACACTCCATGCACCGATTGATGGAGGAGGACCAATGGTCTAGCGAAGGAGTATTTCATTCGGAGGATGATGAAACCATGACAAAATCTTGGTACTCCAAACTACGTAATACCTTAACACCTGCCAAACCGCTGCGCTTAGCTCAGCGACCACCGGCCTACACGGAGATGAAGGACTTCGCGTTCGAGGAATCGAGGGTGTCCAAGCCTGGGAACAAGTTTAGAAGCATCAGGAGAATCGGCAGTTTCGGAAAGAAACGCTGAGTCTTTCATGTTGGCTAGCCTAATGAAGCCTGCCATTCGGTGGATTTTGATGCCATTTCCACAATGTAGGGCATTACTAACACTACGACCTGTAAACCAACGATCACCTATACTCATTCCAAGTATCCTGCGTATATTTATCCCACATCATAGTCCCCCTCATTTCTAACTTCCATCCACCTGTAACTTCAGTTTAACCGTTCTAACTCCAAACCTCTGTGAGATTTAACTTGTATAAAAATGGATTTTACCGAGTCATGGTCCTGGTCATGGTTGTGTGCCCCTCTGTGACGAGAGGTGATATTCCCAACCCCGTCGTTTGAACAGCGTGATGGACACGCCACGCCGTGCATTTGGTTTGATGTAGGTACGGTATCCCCCGCTGCCTCCCCAATCTGGGCACTCCGCTACAGTTCGTCCAGTGAGACATCCAAGATATCTCCAGATCTGCTTAACTGATTAAACTGATTGTAGCCCAAGCCTCTGGCGACCTTGCAGAATCGAAACCCCCACTTGGCCAATAGTAAAGCCATTCCTCGACCTCTGGTAGTCCCTGAAGATGAATCAGTGCTCATCTGGTTGAATGAGGTGAATCAGCAGGGATCTGAGTTAGATGGTCATCCGAATGACTCGGTAGGATCTTATGTTTGAAGGTCTGCTGGTGAGCATTGTATTACCCAATCCATGCCAAACCGGCCGATCATGCACATATTCATGCCTGCATGAGGATATCTTTGGATCAACCCCAACCGTCCACCCAAGCGAGGAGATAGTGCGGGCGTGGGTGTGGGTGTGGGTGTGGACGTGAGCATGACGGCAGTCAGAGAACGCCTGATATGGCAGCATCAATATCTGGGCATCTTGCATCAAAGGGTCTTCGAATAGCGTCGATGGATGGTAGATAGTGAGTGATGAAGGGTTCCGAAAGCATATGAGCTCCACAAATCTTCCTTGCTCTGGTGGTCAGCATGGTTGATGGGTTCCACTACCAAGCTAATCCCAGCCATCGCCCAAGGCCGGGCCTATGGATTTGATGGTTGAGATGGTACCAGGCACTACAAAGAACCGAAGGCGTGGTGGGTGGGGATTTGTGGGAATGGGAGCAGCAATCCAGAGAATAAACTGGTATTAGACAGGTATTTTTATTGGTCACGAAAAGGTCGTGTTTCGTTTGGGTAAACCATGTCAGTCAGTACGCTGCGGGGTGGGGTGGGTGATTCCCCTCGACAAAGGAGCGGGTCAGCCTCAACTCCCTCCCGAGGGAAAAGCGCGTTCGAAGCCGATAAATGTGGAGTAGAGTAGGAAGAAACAAGAGGACGATTAAAGTAAAAGCCAGTATTAAAGAAGGGTGTTTGGAAATTCTTCACCATGGTGGAAAGGGTCTACGTAGAGGCAGCTCCAAGAGAAGGTGGGCCTCGCGAACGAAAGGGCCTAGACGACCTTCCCTTGTTCAGCCGTTTTAGCGCCAACGAACATAGAACAGCATAAAGGTGAACACTAGGAGGGCGAACAGGATAAGATAGATCATATAGCGACCACTCTGCGTTTGGGCCATTGCGTAGAAGCGTCGCATAGTGCCCTTGAGATAGGTTCCGGTACGCTCGAAATCTCCACCCTAAATTAGGCAAAGGTGATTCACTTTAATTCCTGCCGGATGAGAATCTATACCATGTGCTACTACTGTACCATATCTTTCAAGTAGTTGTTTTGATCTCTAACCTCCTCTCCAATGTTCAAGGTGATCTACAAACCAGGGAGTGAGTCCTAAGTACAGGACACATCAGGTACTTTCCAAAGTGCATACCTCTCGAAGTAAATGGATCCTATCTGAAAGTCCTTCAATTCGTTGGTCATTCATCTTCTCCAGCTCTCCTTGAGTATGATCAGGGGCTTGGTTGTAATCCTGCTGATTGGCATACTGTCTAGATGAAGAAAAGCAAACCAGTTTCAGATGCCGAAACGTACAAGCGGATAAGAAAACGGTGGCAATGTGAAGTTTGTTTGGGGATTTGCCCTAAGGAAGGTTCAAGATGACAAGTAGTTTACCTGGCTCTAGGTCTATGCATTTTGTTTTATTTCGAGCTATTTATATCGACTTGGGCGGGTTTTGGACAAAGGAAGAGAGGTATCTAGCAGCGATTAACAGACTAAGATAACCAGAATCAGTGATATTCGCTCAACTGCAAATGGGACACTAAATTATAGGGTAGGCTCGTTCAAAATGGACCCCCCCCCAAAAAAATCTTGGATTTGTATGGACCCCTAAAGATATAATCGTGATCCCATATTTCTCGCTGAACATCAACCCTCCTTGGTGAAGATGGCCAAGATTCCCTGTATGACGGTTGTGTAAGAAACTCAGACCCAAGTTCAGCAAGCAGGCGAAGTACTTACCTGTTTATCCAAAAAGTCCTTTAATTTGCGCCTCTTGAATGCGTAACCGGTCCGGAGCAAATCCCTGTAGAGCTTCTCAAAATTTATTGGCTTTGTTGTGAAGAATTAAAGAGAAAGGTTAGTTCCGTTCTGGTTTCTGGCCAGGTAGGTCGTAGAAAATTGGCAACCTTATAACAAAGAATGGAGCTATAGAGTTCTGTATCGTTCTTGATGAAATCGAAGAAGGTCTGTTCTAACTCGGTATCGACAAGTGGGCCTGCTTCCGTACCCTCAGAATCGACGGTGTCCCAACCCTCCGGTTCTGCTTCCTCGCCGCTTGTTTCCGAGGTACTGTTGGTGCTTGGGCTCGACCGGCTGGGAGTCTGGATTCCTGGCGAGCCGGAAGGCTCATACGAATTAGGATGGAGTGACTTCCAACGCTGTTCCAACAACGACACAATCATGTTTTGGGAGGCGGCTGGCATATTGTACTGGTTTCCAAGCTCCTAGATGTGTGTTCTGGCGGTTAGAAACTCCATGCACCATTCAATTAGAAAGCTGACCCTAACCTTGAGCGAATCAAAAGACATATCCCTATAATTGGGCATCGACTCGTTGATAGAGTGCAGGTGCGTCACCTCAGAAGTGGAGTTGGCTATGTCAGAAAGAAGTAGAAAAGGCTGGCTCTCGGAGATAGAGGGTTCGAAAGTGCATAGATCGGAATTAAATGATATATCGTATGTGTGGGTAAAGCTTGAATTACTAGGTACAGCGGAAGGGGCAGAATACATGGCGGGAAGTTCGTCAGGGTGATAGAGCTCCAGCAGATCGACCTCATCCCCGGCCGAATCTTGGTCAGAATCTCGCTCATACCAACTCTGACTCTCGATCAGGTGGACTTGCGGACCTGGTGGCGGCACCTCGTTCGCATGGCCATCGGAAGTCGGATGGTTGTCAAGGGAGAAAGTATCACTTGGTGTCCGGACTTCGTCCAAGTGGCTCTCGCGCTTCATTGCATCTTCGAGGATAGGCCGATGACTTGTTGAGCCAGTATCTAGTAATATGTCTGAAAGCATACCTTCGTGTGTATTGGCGTGATAGAAAGAGGTGGATGACAGCGACACAATTTCACACGAATTCGGATGCCCATCTTCCAGTGGAGCATTCAATGGTGACAAAAGGGGCGGTGCTTGGACATCCGGTTCGCCACATAGTACCGCCGCTGTGAGTGAGTCGGTTTCTTTCCGATGACTCTGGTTAGCCATCTCTGGGCTATTGAACCTTGATGACGGACGGGAAATCGGCGGCGACGGAGAATCGATTGTGGAGTAGGAGCGAACGTTGGGACTCTTGATGGGCTCTAATGAGGTTTCGTGTATAGTCTCAGCAGTAAGCAATGCGATGGCAGTGGTGATAATGGCGCTCTCCGATTCATCGCTCTCCAGGTAAGGCTTCTCGGGCTCACTCGTCAAAGAGGAAGCCACCTGTGGCTCACGCACTTCACCAAGTGACTTCAACTCCAGGGTGTCTTCAAGTTCTATAAGAGAATTCTCGGCTTGGGTCGTTGTGGTCTTGTCCCCGTTGGTCGCTACTCTAACACCAAAATCGTCAAATACCCCACCACCTGGAGGTGTCAACCGAGAATCTATCTCATCCGATCTCGCTCTCTCCCAGTTACTTTCAGGAGAGTCCGTCATCAGCTTGTGAGTGGGGTAAGGCGAGTCTCTCCATTTGTCCAGATTCTCGTCTCTTTCTTGAGCAAGCGCTTTCAGCTAAAAAAGGTCGATTTGATGTAAGTAAGCTGATTAAATCCACATTCTGTACGAGAAAGTATACATTTTGAACCAGGTTCATTCTTAGAAAGATGATTTGATCCTCGAAGTAGGAGATTTCCTCCAAAGACTTGGCTGTGTAATGATTGATGGCATGTCCTATACTATCTTCCACTCTCCCGTGCGGTGAGGAGTTATAGATTCTCTGTTTCCGTGCCAGCTGGCTCTTACATTCCATAAAATGTTGAAAAGTGTCTGCCTGGAATAAAGCCTGATGCCAAGAACAATCGTAAGTTGCACACCCTGTAGAGTTCTGTCCAGCAGCCAACATACCTCCTCATGCTCACGGAACACGTTCAAAAATTGAATTCTCTCTTCCTCTAGTTCGCAACTGAAGTCCGAGTGCGAGTCCTGGGAATCAAGGGTGATGATACTTTTTTGTCTTCGTGAAAGTGTAGGTTCGCCCAAAACCCTCCGACTCGCCTCTGGTTTGACGGGCTCTGAAGCGAATCTCTCAGGCAATTTCAGGTCTTCTTCCGAGCCCATGGGGTGTGCTAAGACTGGTGAAAGAGATTGGGACACGTATGGTTCGGCGAGGCCTATCACTCAGGTGTTAGCATATCTCGTCGATGAATCGCTGGAAAAGCCAAGTTACTTTTCTGCCACGAACTCTTCACCCGGTCTATTCTAAATTCGGACGAGATCTCTGGCTGCCGGTCAATCTCTGGTATAGAGCTGTCCACAACAGCCTGTTCTCGAACCACAATCTCTACACAGTCCAAGACTAGCCTTACTACAGGTGGAATGGCAAGGCCATCCTCTTCTTTTCTTTGGCGTTTTGAGAGAGGTGCATGAGGATCTATGTGCCTCGATGCAGATGGCGAACATGCTTCGATTTGAGCTTTTGGGGATCCTTTACGTTTCGTTCGTTCGGTGGGAACCGAAATCTCCTCTAGATCGACATCCCGGCATTCATGCTCATCCTCGGAGTTGGAAAGTTGTGTGTGATCCGTATATGCTCGGAGAGTGCTGAAGTTTAATCGTGGGAAGGAGGGGGGCTGGTAGGAGTCTTGGCTATCAGTTCCCATAACTTTGGCAGGGGAAAAGAGGTGTACACTCTTTCAAGAATTGCTGAAAGGCTAGGAGTGGGATAGAGGGCATATAATCCACAGCAAGAAGCTGTCAATGCACCTACTGTTATGTCCGAATAGGTGAAGATTACGCTCGCTTAGCAACATGGTTGATCCAAATCATGGATTCACTCAGATTCCTGCCATGGCAGAGGTAAAAAAAATCCATCGATATCCATCTAATGGAGGAGATGGATTGCTATTTCGGAATTTTCGTGTGATGGAAGTCTGATGATGCCATGGCTCGACCTAAATATATGAATGATTGGCACTAATTCGCCCCTAAACCATCATTTGGCGACTTCCTATATGCAATTGACACTATTCAACATCATTTCCTTGCTGAGGTGCTAGCAACTGGAGCATATTATCGGCACCTTCTTATTTCCACTGATCACATGATCGGCTTATCCACAAGGTTTCATGAGTCCAGTGAATAGGTAGAGCTAGCGTACTAGTTGAGGGCTTGTATCATCAGCCACACCAACCTCAATGCAAGTTTCTGGCCAAAACTGATGCAAAGAATATTCAAGATCAGCTTCATGCAGCATCCTTGCAGAAATGTCTTGGGCACTGCTGGAACTGTTTTTTGAGAAGTTGGGAAGATGTCACTTTTGAATACCTAATAACCAACATCAAGCCAATCTGGAATACTTGTGTCCTTATGTGCGGTTGCAGGTTGTCCAAATTGCACCATGTCAGGCATACATCTGGGCTTGATGATTAGTCTGATCAAGCCTCATTGTTAAGGATATTTAAAATACTTGATGCTACTTCCAGGCAAACAATCGCTACTGCAATATTCCGAGCGTTTTTGTCAGTAACCCACCACTATATTTGATTCTGTTACACTTGATAAATCATCTAGTTGCAAGAAACATCCGCTCAATATTTCAATTCAGCTTTATTGTCATACCTCTGTTTTATCCACAACCCAAGTCCTTCCATTGTTGTTGCAATTACACATTGGATCAATACCCAGTTTGTGGTAAAGTCCATTAATTCAACAGTTGAGCATGAGGTCCCACAAAAAATAAGATTACTAAGAGCTGCAAAATTCCCTTGCTACAAAGTATTAAAAATAAGATTGTGGCAATGCTACTTGGAATTTGCGAAAAATTTTGCATCGCACCTAAATATTGTTGCAAGACTCTAGGGAATACTAGAAGCAATTTGGCTAACCAGAAGTATTTCACGATATTCACTTGTGTAATTGAGCCCAAATAGAGTATTTGTACTTAGGGTAACTTTGTAAAACTAATGATAGGTATGCTTTAAGAAAGGCCCTGTGAGGCTGTGTGCAAAGTTGAGCTTTGGAATGAGTCTGAAAATACTGATAACATTCAGGCCCTCATTAATTTTAAGAACTAGCCAATATCCTGCAGGGTAACTTACAAGTAAATAACTCATAACATTGTAATATGTGAAATAGAATCTGCATGTATATGAGTGAGTAAAGTGTATAGTTAGAGTAAGTGTTTACATTTGCCTGAGCCATTAGCCCTATAATTTGTGAGTCAGACTGTATCAGGGATTGTCTTGAATGCTACTGAAAATCTCAGGTATCCAGAACATGATGTATTTGTTGTAAATTTGTTAATTACATCAAAATACTCACCCCACTTAGTCACTGAGATCATTGTCAACAAATCTTAGAGAATTTGCTCAAATTTCTTATTGGGGTCAACTTAGAATATTTTCACTAAAATATTGGGTCCCCAGAACATGAAGAAGTTTCAAAGTACTCCAGGCAGCCCCAGGCTTGGCACACCCACCCATAGAGCCTTTCTTAGCATATTTCACTTGCTTGTTTTGCAAGACTAAAGAACAGTACAAAAACTACCTTTACACTTTATACACCAGAAAGTGAATACCATATATAGGACTTATTTTGCTAGTTACTTCCAGTATCTCTAAGACTCTTACAACAGTCTCTCAATGCTATCTGGGATACCCTGAGCTTTACTACAATAGCTTTGAAGTCTTCCTAAGCATCTATTAATCTATTATATTCCCATGATCAGACAAGAGTATAAATATAACCTTGATACACTAGCCACCTGAGAGAAACCCATGAGGTATACAGGTTTAGCTGCACTATACTATATAAGTAGTATATGCTGGAAATTCTATAAATACACCTAAATATTTCCCCAACTTAGTCACTTAGATCAATCACAAATCTTAGAGAAATCCAAGCAAACTACTTGTTGGGACTCAGAGTATTTCTTGCCAACATATCAGGCACTTGTTGAAGTATTCTGCGGAGTATTAGAAGTGATGTGGAGAACTAGAGGATTTACATGTTACTCGCTTGTAGATTTACTGATCAAAAGTATGGTATTTTTACTTTAGATAAGGACAAACCAACAAATAGAGTTTGCTAAGGAAGGTTCCAAAAATATGTGTGCAAAGTTTGGGGTCTTTTGGACAACTTTAAGAAAGGTCATAATCTGGGTACCTGATAATTTGGTGACAATATTTTAAGTAAATTCCAACAAGAAATTCAACCAGCACAGAGTGCCAATCATAGAACAAGTGACATGTGACTAAGCTGGTAGAATACTTAGTTGACAACTTAATAATCTCAACAGGACTCAGACATCAGATTTCTCAAGGTTGCCCAAACAGCTGCCAACTCTGCAAACATGCTGTTGACACCTTCCTAAAGATATTCTACATGTTTGTCTTGCTAAGACCATGCAAAATTATCAATACTACTTTTACATTCAACAAACATTAGCTTGTTCTATGAATCCCTTCCAATATCTAAAAAACTCTTAGAGCAGTATATACACCACTTGATTGTTGTAAATACTGTAAACACACCAATTTGGACAACTTATCAAAATTTCATGTTCCGGGCATCTAATAGTTTAGTGAAGATATACCAGGTAGATCCCAACAAGGAATTTGGTCAAAATTCTTTAAGAATTAGAAGTAATAGTCCATGTGACCAAGTTAGGTGAATATTTAGGTGCAATTACCAACTTCTACAACACCAGGCACCAGTGAGTGATCTGGGCATAGCTTGCATGCTTGTTTTGTCTGTATCATATAAAGTATAAATGCCACTTATACATTCAATATACCATTAAGTAAAAGCTGTCCAGAGTACTTGTTCTCAATGTAAGATCTGCAAATCCACCTAAATATTCACCTTACTTAGTCACTTGGATTATTACTTATAAATCTTAGAGAATTCTGACCAAATTCCTTGTGGTATTTACTTGGAATATTTTCACCAAACATCAGGTACCCAGAACATGAAACTTCAATAAGTTGTCTAAACAGCCCCATATTTTTTAAACATGCTCTTGGGACCTTCTTGAATATATTTTGCATGTTTATCCTACCAAGACTGTGTGAATATGTATATATACAACTTTTACATTCAATATATTACTAGGTAAAGACCACATAATATACTTGCTCTACCAATCAACTCCAATATCTCCACAGCACTCACAATAGCTCTTGCAGTCACCAGCAATTTAGAAGCTATTAGGAGAACAAGTAGTTTAAGTGATGCTCACTTGGTGTCATTCTGAATTTAAGTAATATTTATTCTTTCCCGTGGTCTTGGCAAAGCACACACAAAGTATATGTTCTGGAGGGTCCCAAGAACATGTGTACCACACATGGGTCTGTTTGGACAACTTCAAGATATTTTATGATCAGGGTATCTGATATTTTGGTCAAAGCATTCTAAGCAAAATCTGGCTAGGAATTTGGTCAGAATTCTTTAGTATTTGTAGGTAATTATTTAAGTCTCAGTCAGGGGAATATTTAGGCATGTTACAAATCTTACAAGAATATGTTCTGTTTTGCTCCTAAATAAATACATAGCTACTCAGACCAAAGCTTATGTGCTTCTTTATTTCTTGACCAAATCTTTGTTCAAGTTCATCAGATATATCTAAAATGTCATATACTTGAAGCAAGGAATGCACTAATGTTACCTCAAGATCTAAGTTCCAAAGCCTGACATGACATTAGCATGGATGTTGGTATTAAGGTCATATATTTGGCAGTCTATCATATTGGCAAGAGTTCCTCAAAATGAAACACAATAGAGTGTGTGACTAGTTAATACTGAGATTCATAGACTGAAGTATAAGTATAAAATTTCATGTCTGGATTTAGGTACAAACATCAGGCTCATAAATGTGACAGAAAGGTCTTCAAGCCATAGGACTCATATAGTGTAGATGCTGTAAGAATTTGTAACTCCACCCAAATATTCACCAAACTAAGTCACCTAGATCATTACCTACAAATCTTAGAAAACTCTGAGTAAACACCTTGGTGGGATTTGCATAGAAAACTCTCACCAAAGCATCAGGTACCCAAGACATGAGAATCCGTCAAGTTTTTAAAATGGCCCCAAACTTTGCACACATGCTCTTGTGACCTTTCTGAATGTATTCTATGGGCTTTTTGTGCCAAGACCATGTTACAGTATAAAAGTTGGTGTTAACATTGGGATCATTTCTAACAAGGCTCTTGGGAGGACTAAGTGCAGTATTGACCCACATATAGATATTGCTTACCACAAACAAGCTAATTATGGATACAACTTTTACCATTGGTAGTATTGAGTGCCTATGAAGCCTTGTTTGGATGCAGTTAACCACTTGTCAATGCTAATACCCTGATTCCTATTACTGACAATAACAGTTAACATTTATGTTTGCATTCATAGAATAATCAGCCCTTGTGAAACAATTTTCAAAAATCAGCACAGTGCCCACAAAATGCTGGTGGAAGCTCAATCCATACCAAAGGTTCACCTTCAATATTGGAAGTTCTAGCATTGTAGGGGACTAATAGTTATATATCCTAGAAAGTGTTGTGCCTAAGTTAACCTTATATGGAGTATAATACAGAGAGCTCACCAACCCCATGGATATTGACACTTGAAAATTAGACTGCAAAATAAGCAGGACACTGGAGGAATGCTAGCTAAATACCAGTGGAGTACTAAAGAAATTCAGGTTTGATGTTATCATATGGAGCATTGACTATGGTTCTATTCTTTAATATCCACGCATTTTGATAGCCTACATGAAATTTCCTGCTGCCACTACCTACCACTGTGCCAAGGTGAGATCAAGCAAAGTCTAGTTAAAGCATTAGAGCACCCAAGTTCCACCAAGTTCGCATTAGCCTATCCAGTATTTACATACCTTTCGAGATCCAGAATCAAGGATATATTACTACTGTATACAGCAATAGAAAGTTGATCTTTTGGGCGTACTAGGCAAAAGTTTTTACCATAAAAAGCACCTGAAATACAGGCCAATCGTTACCCTTCAAAACCCTCCTAGAAGCATGGACTTATTGCTTTCCACCCCCAACACGTATCCATTTACAATGGTCTCGGACATTGTAGCTGAACCCGTTAACACGAAGTTCCACTGCAGGGCATTGCATCCTCATGGTGAAAATATGTATTTCAGAGAATCATACAATCTGGATGACCTGAGCTCAGCATCTAATGATACCATCCTATCACAAGGCAGCACACTTGAGCAAACAGCAATACAGATTCCCCACCCCCAATGAAAGTAATTATTGATCTGCGTCCCCCCTAGATTCCTCAGCTTTAGTGCTGGTGGCTTCCGTACATGCCGACACAAGTCAACTTAGAATACCAACCCTAGTGGAGGTCAGAATATGAAGAATGGGGCGGCGTGACATATACTGACAACAAGTGCGTAGAGTGGAACCCACCTCGAATCAGAATTGACGACTACAGTCATCCCGTTGACCATCAGTTTATTGTCATCCACGGTTGCACCACGCCATTACTTCAGAATCAATCAGCGAATCGACACAAGTATGGTCCATCCAGGTCTACCTTCTTTAGGAAGGTTACAGCAAGCCAATCTCCCTACTGGTCCACTATCCCCAGATTTGGTATCAGTTTTCAAACGTTGCAGTATCTTCCTCGAGATATCTAAGATAAGAGCAGATGCTTGGGTGAAGTACATGATTATCATACGGGTGATCCATCTCCTGATCAACCGTTTTTCCACCAGTAGCTACCTCTCTCTGGCCTCCACCAAACAATCGGCAAGGAAGCTACAGTTGGATAGAAGCATTAGGCCAAATTGAATTTACTCTCTATGGAAACGCAACCATTTCCTTTTTTCGATGTGGAAAATTCCTTCCCCTCCAAGAGGCACTCTGCCCTTATTTGTTGATCATGCCAATTATGCTGCTTATGGCAAACAGCTGATGCTCCCATAGGCGGCGCCGATGTTTGTTCGTCTCGCAGTAGGGCGATTTGATCGGGTCCCGTGGCCCAGACGGAGTAGGCAGGACCAGAGCACAGCGGGTGAGGAAGTTTCCTTCTTCGATGATTGCGCCTGCTGTGAGTGTAATAGGGAAAGGGTTTCTTGGAGGTGGTTTATTATTCCTATTCTTACAAAACTGATCAAGTAGTGAATTATGCTCTACACTCCTTGTGATAAATAATAAAATGATTAGGTTTGTATACAAATGGCGCGTGTCCTAGCGGCCAGAAGCCTGGTGGATGGGGTTCTGCTTTCTAAACGTGATTGGAGATCTTGCTGACTTCCTCATGGCTGACCTCAGGCTTGCTCTGGAGATCCTCGGATGACTTTTGCTTGCCAAACATCATGTTCTTGATCTTATAGACCCAGGGGGCCATCAACCGTTGACCATCGTCCATCTTGAAGTTGTTCCAGGCTTCTTTCTGGGATCTGTCGAGATGGATACGTCCCCTGCTCAAGCGGACAACAGCCCAGGCAGACACGTTAATGGCGATGTAAGCACAGATCCCGGCAACAAGGCCATAGGCGATAGAGTAAGTCAAGGGCATCAGGGCAATGGTAAGGAAGGCGGGAACTGCATCCCCGAGGTAATCCCAGTTGATGTGTTTGACACTCTTGGTCATCATGGAGCCGATGACGATGAGGGCTGGTCCGGTAGCCCAAGGGGGGAATGAAGCAAAGATCGGCGACAGGAACACAGAGAGGAAGAAGAAAAAGCCAACAGTAATGGCAGTAATCCCAGTTCGGCCTCCATCGGTAATACCCGCCCCTGACTCCACGAAAACGGTAACCGGAGAGACCCCAAAAACGGATCCAATAATGATGGTGAAACCGTCCACGATAAAAGCAGTGCCTAACCCCTCGAAATTGCCGTTTTCGTCGGTAAAGCCACCGAATTTGGCCATGGAGAACATCGTGCCAGTGGCATCCAAAATATCCACATACAGCATGGTGATCAAAGCAATCCAGACGTCGCTGTGGTTGAGCCCGAAATCAAAGACGGCAAGTGTATGCTTGATGGGGTGGAAAGTGACGACCTGCTTGAAAAACTCGAAGGCCTCATCACCTTTGGGGGTGTAGGGGAAATAGGTGACGGTGGTTCCTCGGAACCAGGAGATAATGGCTACGAGAAGAACACCAAACAGAACAGCACCCTTGACGCGGAAGAGGGTCAACATGGTGATCAAGAAGAAGCCGAAGATGCCCATCCAAACGGTAGGCCCCTCCATCTTTCCGGTTAGACACTGGCCGTTCTCGTTTTTGTTCGTTGGATCGCATCCACCCAGAGTTACGAGAGTAGCGGGATCGGCGGTTATCAATCCAATACCAGCAGAGCTCTGGAGCCCAATGAAACAGAGATAGAGACCAATTCCTGCGCCCGTGGCAATTTTGATCGAGTTCGGGATGAGTTTAGCCAACCACTGACGAATCCCTAGTACAGACAACACAACAAAGAAGATTCCTTCGATAAACACTGCAGCCAGGGCAGTCTTGTACGAGACCTTGCCACTACCATGGAAACCAACCACGGTGTAAGTAAAGTAAGCATTGATACCCATACCAGGAGCCAAAGCGAAGGGAAGATTAGCGAACGAGCCCATGGCAATGCAGGCAATGGCGGAAATAGCAGCGGTGGCAGTAATCAAATCACGCTTAATCTGGGTAACACATTCTTCATAAACAGGGTCGCCAACACAAAGAGCCGCAGAACCAGTGGCTCCAGCAGGGGGCTTACATTCGCAGGTACCTCCAGTTTCGGAGATAATGGTGGAGTTGACCGAAATGATATAGGCCATGGTCACGAAGGTAGCAAGGCCGGCACGCAACTCCGAGCTGAACTTGGTGTTAGCACGCTCGCCCTTAGCGCCAGATCCTTCGAGTTTGAACCATTTGCCAACCGGCGACCTAGCAATATTTTCGTTCAGCCTGACGATAAAGCCCATCTTAGGGATAGGTGGAAGTTAGACAAAAATGCGTTGACAAAAGGTGGCCACCATGCCCATTTATACTGGTAGCTGCCGCACCTCGTGCGAGGCCCCATCCAGTCGTTTCCACGAATGTGGCCATGAAAAACCGAAAACATTGCCGATACTAGGAAAATTTAATATATGTCTCTGACACAATGGATCATACATTATGCTGGCTCTTGATTAGTCACTTCCCAGAATCAGATCGGTTTTCTTTCCAGTCTCCTCAACCATGATTCCGAGTCGACGACCCTGCTGGCACGTGATTCCTGAGTTGGTGGGTGGGTGAGACCATTCCTGTCGCTAAGATTGCGCTTTGGACCAATTTTATTCGACACTGAGAGGTGGCATCCCCAAACTAGATACAACGGATTCATCCAACCAACCAGATCAACGAAGCGATATGCAGAATGCGTTAACCTTAAGCATAGTTCGGTGGGTAGGAAGCTATTTGCCCATCAAGGAAACTGCAGTAATTTGTAGCACACGTCTTCCGAGCCTATAAGAAACGACTTGGCCAGGAAGGCACTGCAGTCTAGATAGTTAAAGTTCGGCTCCTTCGGAATCAACGTTGCACAGGACACAAATATTGGTGGGGGAAATGTAGGATTGCTTCCACTGGGAGACACAGACAACCAAATGAGTTCGAACCAAACAAGAAGCAATCAATCCAACCTTTCCATGACTGCGAGCATATTGGTAGATCCATGGTGTGCTCACCAGCGGCAACTATGGCTCGGTGGGAATCGAGGAATCGACGCGGCAAACACTCTCACACTGCACAATATTGCTCCGTTTGTTAACATTGATTTCATATGTCTCACCGACGGTTTCGAATTCAGGTTGGCCATCCTATGAAACAGGGATCAGAGGACGGCAGCTGACAGAACGCGGCCGAAGGGGACTTCGCGTGACAAGCGTGTTCAAAATCCCTTGCTGTCCGACCTAGGATCTATATGGATTGTCGGGATTCCAGAGCGAATGCTGAAGTGGCGCGCTCCTTTCTTGCCTATATTAATCCCAATGGATCACTGCTTGGTGGAATTGGGACGATGGGGCCTTGATGCGAGTCGTTATCAGCAGATAATTGGAATCTTGTGTTACGCGAGAGATAAGATAGGGTGAAAATTTTGGGTACTACTGTTATCAGTATTACTGTTCGGTGATGCTTGGGATGTTTCATTTGCCCGTATCACGTGATCAGAGGGTGAACTGTGTGGGAACCGCGGTGCCCTAACTGGTGATCAGTTCTTGATATGGGCAGTACGAATTAACGTGTTTGTGCTATGGTAGCCAAAACCTAAGATGAGGTACGAGGGTTCTTGGAGTGCCTCCCCAGGCCGCTAGTATAGCCATAGAAATCTGCATGGAGATCTCGCGGTGCCCAGTGAGACAAATTATTGCTTAGAGCTTAGGGGGCTTCGAATGGAATGAAATCGAGTGGTTTCACGACCAGTCGCGCATTGCGGGCAAAGTCTGAATAGACAGGTGTTGGAAAGAAATGGCCACCACCGTGGCACAGTGTAGGTAAAACCTGAATGTTTGTAGCTACAAGTCTATCCAGATTAATTGCATGAGTTCATCTATATTCTAATTTTGATTCTATGAAGCAATTTCGTGTATCTGAGCGCTTCAATCATACTGGACTTCCAGCGTCCTCGTCGGACGATCCTTCGTACGAAAGCGGCCACAAGTGACCTGCGATTTGAACACTTCCCAGATAGGTGATCCATGCATAGTGCCCTACACACAATCATCTCGGAAAGATCGAGGATACTTGTTCTTGCCCACTTGACCACGTATTATGGTCCTACTCATGTCGAGCATCAACGGGCTGCACTTTCTTGAACTGACCGTTCTGAATACACTGCAATCCGCCTTCAGCTCAGTATGTTTGTACAATGGTTTGGAGACGAAGGTCCATATTGAGGTACAATCAAAACAGAGTATCATCTAAGCACTCAGACTTCGTGCTAGATATCAGCCATCGCAATGTGCTAATCCATTAACCGATCCTTCCCTTGAGTAACATCTATGAGCTCAAAGTGCTACTGAGCAATGCTCGAAGTTCAATGTTTTGTCTCGTCAACTGCATTCGTATCTGTTGCTTAAGAGTAAGAACACTGCTGAACTGTACTACTGTTGCAACGGTGGGCGTGGTATTTAATAACCGATAAATATGCGTTGTGGAATACGTTGCTTGGCACAGAATTATTCTTGTGAGAGTTTATGAGTTACTGGAGGGGGCTTGAAACTTGGATCCTCCGATGGCGCTAAAACTGGTTGTATCCATCAATAAACCTATTGTATGAACGAAACAAACTTTAAGGTTGAGCTGGAGAGGCTTACACAGGTCTGTACGGAATAATTTGTGTTCAATTGGAAAGCAGGTATAGGTTCGAAATACATGAATGTTAATTGAGCTAGGTGACTCGATCAATGTACATCTTAGCGGTAGGTGATTTTCAACATTACTGTTTGACCAACCAAGGCTGCATAATTTAATTGCTAGCCACTTGGTATTCCTACTTTACGTGTGGTTACCGGCATTGCTATATATCTCATGTAGGATTTGGTAGTGATGTAGACGATCTGTGCTACTCTCAGAGCTCAAGCACCTTGAAGTGCTAATCCAAGGTTGACGAGAAACGGTCCCTGTTCTCCTACCCCTTTAGTTTGTATTTACATGCATATGTATCATTCGTATCGTTCTATTACACAGCTCTTGTTACATTGAATCTCTAAACTTTTGAAAGCTTGACGTTGACGCGAGTACACCTTAGTTCACATGACGAATGCGGACCAAGGCATTAAAGGATCGTATGAGATATTAATTGCTGATTATACTGCACACCAGATCCCGTATATGATTTAAAATCTCCCCATAAATATGGCCATATTTAGCCTGTTTTATCCCTACTAAAATAGTAAACAACTTAGTGGCGATGGGGATTTTGCCTGAACTGAAGCAGTTATGGACGGTGAGCCTTCTACATGCAATTGCGAGCCAGATCTCTGGCTCGTTCAAATCTGTGGGATAATGAGAAATTGTTACCAACGCTAACTGCAATATGGGTTTCTCTCTCGAGTAGATTGATGTTGTAGTCAGTATAGGGGTATTTTGATTTACTCTTACAATTCTTGTGGCCAACTGGGCTGTTTCACGTGCCGTCTTCTGGTTCATACTGAGTCCCAGTTAGTCATACTGCTCTTTGTCTTGCTTCTGGCAAAGAACTCAATGAGAGGTTGATATTTGTTAATGGATAGAGGTCACACTGGTCTAACCCCTGGTGCCAAAGTGTCCACTTGGAAGTCCTCAGAAAGTGTCAGGACTGCTGCCTTAGAGACCATTTGAGTATTTGATTTCTGTTTCCTAGTTTTGCACCTAAATTATTCATTCAGGTTTCTATTTGATCACCAACTAATAAGTGAATACTCACATGAACTACCTAACTTCCAAAAATCAAGAAACAACTTCCTGAATTTTTCCAAGATATAGTCCTTGAGCTACTTTCATAGAGTTGTATTTAAAGTAGAATACCATAGAATATCAGTTGAGCCCCACTCTGTTATTTATAATTCTAAGCCGTATGGCCAATTTGCTATCCATGACTTAGTTGCAGAAGAGAACTTTCATGGCATGTATGTATGATAGTGCTTGATGTAAAGCAAGCTCATATGCTATTCAAATGAAGATAGTATGCATTATTATACCATGTAGCATACTTACATTTGCTGTCAATTTGGTATTAAAGGGCTTTAGGCATTAAACTGAGGCATATATTGATTACCTAATGGCCAGAAGACTCAATTGAATAGTAATTCTGCCCTGGGAAGGATTTTATTATATAAATAAAAAGACTATGGTAACTATTTAGCTCACATCCTAGATGCCCATACAATGAATAGCCCTCTTTTGCTTACTGCTGAGCAATGAACTATTTATCAATGATATTGCTTGTTGGATTGTAGATATTTCTGTGAATTAGTGAAGGACTAGTAATCATTGATATTTTCAGGCTTGTCCAGAAGCTCCCAATCCTTGCACCCAGCTTTCTGGGTGCTTATTTGTGCTCAACTTAGCATTTGCTCTGCAAACTTCCCCAAAAGTATATATACTTTATCTGAGCTCAATAAAACAAGTTATTAACACACAATTCTTCTGGCACTTCAAGGCATTTCCAACATTTTCTCAAATGTCATAGCAAATACCAGAAAGGCAGGGTCTTACCTTTAGAGTCATAAGCAGTGGTGGTTGGATGAAAGCCTGGCAATTCTGATTGCTATGTAGTTACACTCTGTTGGTAAATATATTTGTATCCTTTTTGACAAGCAACTTTGCATCAGATCCAGTGACTCAGAGATTACCTGGAGTTCTCAAAGCTTTGAGTGTGTCACTTTTTGAATGACTGACCTACCTATTGCTACATTATCAACTCAAATATTACTATTGCAATTTAATGGATTATGCTTGATTGATATTGCACTAGACACTGAGGATATGCCATTCAGAAGCACCAAAAGGGTCCATAATTCTGTACAAGGGTGATGATATGGTAAAAAGGAACACTCAGAAATTCTAGAGGCTTGTATGTCAAAGACACTTTAGCATACAAAACATCTACAATTAGGGTAAGAAGCAATTGATGAGTTGCCATTTTTCTCTTTGACCACTGCATCAATACATAGATCCCAAAATAACTTGTAGTGTAGGAAAGATTGACCAAGTTGTTCAGTTTACCCCATCTCAAGAAGCTAATGAAGCTCAACAATAGTGTGAAGCTATAAAATACTGCAATCAGTATCAATCAAGCTGAAACATTTCAGATATATAGCATAGCAGACATCACAAACAGCTATGAACAAAGGTTACTTTAAAATTATGTACAGCCATGCCTTTGCTGTTTGGCTTGCTAGATTCTCATTATACAAGTACTCTACCAGCAAATCCTGCTGGCCATTAATTTTCATCAGTGTGAATCTGCTACGGATCTTACAGCATCTGAGCAGAAATTGGAATGTAGTCTCACTGATTTCTGGGCCTAAATAACCATTCAGCTTGGATAGGTACCTGTATCTATTGCTGGATCAATTTTTGAACTTCTTCGGCAGGATGCTATTATAGCCATCATGTCAAAGTATGTAGCATTATATACATTGAAGATATTCCAGCCATTAGCAGGACTACCAGCTATTCCAGGCACAATGGATGGTATTGCTGTTACACGTGTGATTTTCAGCAGACTTGCTGCATAACTCACACACATAACTGTGAGCCATGCATTTGTTCTTCATGAATATCCTAACAGTGATGACACTTTTATCCATGGGTGCTTCCAACTAAGCAAGCCCTTTGAAATACTAGAGAAGTTTAAAAGCATTAGCAAGATATTACACAGTATCCATGGCTCAAAGTACATCTCACCAGCTTCAATCAATATTTATTTGCATATGCAGCAATACAAATAAAAGTATTGGACAAATGGGATATGCTTGTACTCAAATGGCCTTCTAAGGCAATATTTACTCAGAATACATTGGAAGCATTGGGAGTTATGTGACAACACTGCAGAAATATTCATTGCAAAGGGGATCACCAATGTCAACATAATGCATCTAGAGCTTTTATTCAAAATTTTTGTGGTGCATTTGAACAGCTACACTACAGGCATACAGCTAACTGCATAGATATTTTCTGCTATTGTATACATTCTCTATTCCACATCTTGCTCAGTGTGGAGAATTTTGGACCATGCTGTGCCTTTTGGGGGATTCTTGTGGAGTAGATATTTGACAAAATAAGAAGAAAACTCAAGTAGCAAACACTGCCATATTCTAATCTGATCAGGAGTATTACCTTTAGTCTGTCATTGAAATGATGCATTGACAAATGGAGGATGGCCTGCTAAAGTTAGAAAATAATCAGCTTAGATGTGCAAATGGAGACACTTGTGCTTTGCTCATTAAACAGCTAGGCAGCCCCAACACATAGATAATCAGTAAAGTAAGGCAAGGTTAGGCTGGATTCAATAAGCAACTAATTCTCTCCCAGAACAATTTTGCCAAAGTATGCCAGATATCTCCTTTGTACATACCAGCTTCTACACATTTCAATATGGAGAACACACAAGAAAAGTTGGGTGCACCCCTAAAAGTGCTACTAGTATCTCACAGGGAGAAGGAATTTATTGACCAAATACTAAGAGTATTTAGCAAATATCTGGGAGGTTTTCATAGCCAAAGTGACAACAACCAAGCATTTGCTTGCAAGATCTATATGTTCCCAGCAAGATATGGTACATGTCAACCTCACAAGTATCCCACTGAAAAGCTGTAAACTTGAGGTTAGAGTAGTATGTCAATTGTAGCAGGTGTGCATATACATGGAGGTTGATAATCAGGAGACCATAGTTTTTTGACTGAACCTATTTGTGGAATACTCATGGTAGCAGTATGTAAGCTGATACAGTGGCATGCTTCTACAGTGAAATATATGAATAGTACAACAGGAGCTTAAAAAATAAAATACCATCCTATGAGTTAGTACAATATCATCATGCAGGACCAGGAGTAGGCCACCATACTGCCATGACAAAGACTACAGAGGCTTGCAGAAAGGCCACAGAAGTAATGACATGTTTACTACCACAAAAGGCAACCACATATTGGCTAGTTTGGTCTTGTCAAATAAGCTTAGGGCACATTAGGAACACTTTCATCCTATCCCAGCACCATCAAGCTTAATCCTGTATTAAGCAATCTGGATAGGAATACACAATCACTAGTCTGCTATTGCCTTGCAATGAGGGTCAAGAATTTGAGGCTGCTGGCATTGTTACAGCCTCATTGCAGGATCTTGATTATAGATCAGGATTGTATTTGCCAGTGTGACCAAATTATTATTCATATGGTTTCCTCTGACACCTGTAAGCAACTTTTCCTACTACAATATCTCAAAGGCCTGATTCTTGTGGCATAATTTTTGTAAATGCATTCAACACTTGATAGTTGGATCATATCCAACTTCTCAGCAGAGTAGTGTTAGCAGTAGTAGATATACTAGAGTGTCATAGCCTTGAGCTCTTAACTTATTGCAAGTATCATTGAAGATATTGGATGTGATTGAAAGAAATAGTAGTTTGGGTGGTACTCACTAGGTAGTTCATCAAGTGTAATAGTGATGTTTTTACTTTTATGCAGTGTTAGTAGGAAAGCCATGTAGAGTATATTCAGGAAGGTTCTAAGAGCATGTGTGCACAGCTTGGGACTGTTTAGAAAACTTTGCAGTTTCTCATGACCTGGGTAGCTAACATTGTGGTGATATATTCTAGATATATCCTAAACAGAAGTTAGACCAGAGCTCTCTAAGACTGAAGGACTATGATCTAGATAGCAAGGTCAAAGGAATATTTGGGTGTAATTACATAATTTACTTCAGGAACAGAGATCATATGATGGTTTATGTATATACCTGAGTTGTGTTGGAGTGTAGTAGGAATCTAGTTTATAAATGAGCCACTCATGTACCATAATATTCCACTTGAATTGATAAGACCTTGTTGATTATTTAAATGACATTTAGATTGTAATATATTGGCCAACTCTTGTAATTAGTTAAGGTCTGTAATTGTGATATACATTCTTGGGCCAGTCCAAAGCCCTCAAGATTTATTCACAGCTTCATGGCCTTTCCCAAAGCATTGACATCAATAGTCTAACTTAGTTTCCCAGTGCATATAACTACCTTATTTCAATTCCATACAACTATAGGTGAACATCACACAGATCTTCAGGATCTCTAGATTACAATCAACACTCCCAACAATCTTTGAATATGAACCCTAGCAATATAAATAAGCTTTTGAAATAAAGTAGCTGAGACAACCTAGGTATTTCATTGAGAAATTAACTTTCAGAAGAGGGCTCTTCCACATCCAGATATCTCATATTCAGTGGGAGTTGTCAGCCAGTATAATGAGAACTCTGGATCTGATCCTATTGCAGCAGTTAAGCAGATTTTTAGTTACCTAAAAGGAACTACTGATATCTGCTTAAGATGCACTTATAAGGATCCAGAACAGGATCTTGTGGGATACTCTGATGCTGATTGGGGACAAAATTTGGTAGACAGAAGATCCATCACAGGATACACCTTTCTTTACTGTAGAGGAGCAATTTCATGGAATTCAAGAAAGCAGCCAACCGTAGCACTTTCTACCACAGAGGCAGAGTATATGGCAGGCTGTGAAGCTATAAAAGAAGCAATGTGGTTAAGGAAGCTTTTTAAAGATTTAGGCCTATGTCAAAAAACACCTATTACATTATTTCAAGATAATCAAGGATGTATACAATTAGGTAGAAATCCAACTTTTCATGCCAGAACCAAGCACATAGATATTGGACATCATTTCATACATAAAGCTATAGAGGATAACTTGGTTAAATTAGCTTACTGTCCTACAGATGAAATGATTGCAGACATATTTACCAAACCATTAGCTAGAGGCAAGTCTGTATATCATATGCCAAGATTAGGACTAGTCAGTTTCAGCATTTAGTTGAGTGGGAGTGTTGTAAAGATTTGTAATTCTGCCTAAATATTCACCTGACTTAGTCACTTGGATCATTACCTTCAAATCCTAAAGAATACTGACCAAAATCCTTGTCAGGATTTACTTTGAATATTTTCACCAAGATATCAGGTACCCAGAACATGAAAATTCTCAAGGTTGTCCAAACAGTCTTAAACTTTGCACACATGCTCTTGGGACCTTCCTAAGCCTATTCCAAGTGTTTGGTATGCCAGGACCATGTAAATGTAGTATCTATACTTTTACATTCAATAATCATTGAGTAAAAACCACATAATCTACTTGTTCTCCCAATCACTTCCAATATCTCCAAGACTCTTACAACACTTCCACCTATGGTTTTGTCTACTGAACTAGCTGCTAAGTTTTGGCAGTGCTGAGTGATTATGAGTTTATGATGTAACTTGGTAAGCTAGAAGATTTTCATTACATTTGACTGTACCATTGCTGAGTTCAAGTATGGCATTTACACTTTCAGTATAATGTTGTCACTCCAGTGAAGAAGTAATAGTCCCTAAGAGGAAAAATTGAGAAGAAGCCAGCAAATACTATCATAATATGTGCTGAAATCCAACTTCCTGAAAACTTAAAACACTTAATATCTCAGGCACTGGCTCTTGGGCAGACAAGCAGACATAGTTCCCAAGGGGAGACTAGGCCAGCTAGCATGCATACCAAGTTTGGTAATTGGCTATGCACTACTTGCATCAAAAGTTGCAACTGAAAATTTTAATGAAACCCACCAGCTGAATACCAGCATATAACCATCTAATAAACTACAGGTTTGAGCCTTTTCATAGGATTTCAAAGAGAGTCTTTGTATTGACATGTTAAGATTGCAGGCTACAGAAAGTGTTTAATACACTTTATAACATCCAAGTATTCACTGATTGTTAGAATCAGCCAATATTTGGCAAACAAAATGTTAAATATATTTCAATAAAAGATTTTGGCCAGAAATGCTAAAGCTCCCAAGTTACTGCATAAGTGACTATGCTAACTGAGAATATATGTGTAACTTCAGTTCTTACAAGCTGCTAGAATCTATCCCATGTTACCAGTATCCTGAACATGAGTACATCTTAAAGCTGTCCCAAAGCACCCACATTTTGTACACATGTTTTTGAGATTTTTGCTGATATACTGCATATGTATGTTCTGCCAAGACCATATACAAGTATAAAAACCACTTTTGCACCCAATGGTGCATTAATTGAGAGCCACATAATCTGCTTCTTCTAGTTCCAGTATCACTAGGACTATTTTAACAGGCTATGTTCCTTACAAATAATCTACTGGCTAGCAACAAAGTGTTCAGATACATGAGTGGTCTGGGTGTGAGCTAAATACTTACCACAGGCAACTGTATATGCTTATTCATCCTTTTTATTGCAGCTTGGCAGAGCCAAAGACATCAATGCATCTAAATAGATCCTAGTAGGCAGTATGCAAAGTTGGAGTCAATTTCCCCCCCCCACCACCCAAGCCAAATACTCAGTACATCAGTAGGCTAATTTTTATAAAGCTAAATAATCATTGGGCACCTTGGGCATGAGATATAAGCTAATTTTTGCCACTCTAGGAGGATACTGGGTTTCAAACAAAACCAAAAAGGAGCTAATGCGGCTTGAGCAACCACCAAACCTGCTCAGAATGTTACCATTAGTGCACCATTGATCCCTAAACACCTGAAACACTTCATCAATCATCTCTGGAAAAATAGCACATTGGTGGTTGAAGTACTGGAAGTAGCTAGGAGTATTCGATATGGTAGTAATATGGTAGTAATCAAGAGGTGTCTTTCTGGCTTGTTGGTTTGTTGAGTGGAAGTAGAGTGCATGCATATTCCATAAGACCTGGTAAAGACAACTGCTACGGTGCCTTATGGAAGGCCTCTGAAGGTTAGGGCAACGTTAAAGGGGTTTTGGTGGGGTCAATATTCCATTTCTTCGCTGTGTAAGTTCGGGCCATAGCATTTCCCCACCAGCATGTGGACAAGTTCACCTGGAACAGGCCTTACCATTGACCCAAAGTCGACTGGTGAGCAGCCGTTTGGGATAAACGGAGCAGAAGATTTGGCGCGCCAGCTCAGCCAAGCGGATCGGCTGAGACGGTACATGCAGGACTCCCTTGAATTATCCAAACTCTACCTAGCCGTCTCTATGGCCCGAGTGTCCCCAGGAGACCTAGGCAAACTCGGTGGACGCTGAAGATCGTCGAAGAGTTCGTTTCGCTTGGCCGGTGGGCAACCTCTATATTTGGGATACTATATTCGCTGCGACAGCCCAGCCCCCATCTCCAGGGCTGGATCAATCAGATCTATATTTACGCTTACCGTAAGCCACTCCACTCAGGGGGAATAGTTGCCTGTGAAGTTCCAACCACGGATCCATTCGTCAGGATGTCCCTTGCACAGATATGGGATACGAATCGGACCAGTGGATTGAATCTCATCTCCCTCACCCCACCCCACCCCACCCCACCGATGGAAGTCTGAACAAACATCGATCGCCCATTGACCTCAGCCATCCATATGATCCAATCCACCCGAGAGGCGAGATCATCAATACAAGCGAATCGAATTTCGATTGATCAGCATCAAGACCTGGATCGATCCACCCCTCGTGGGGCTCTACTGGGGGTCGAGGTCTTCGGTTACCAAGATGGTGACAATAATGCCGAGTGACAATCTGTACTGTAACTAAGCGTAACCCTCTCCCACTCCCAAAGAAGTGCCCAGCCTCGCTACCATATGCGCCTGGCATAGGTTCTAGAACGACAGCGTTGAACTGATCATTTCACATCTAGGGCAGTTGTTTGCGCATCCTATAGGCATGAAGTAATCACTTGCCATAAATGTCAGTTAATCTCCGAGGGATACAAGCTCTACACCCGCACTTCGTGATATGGTGATTCTAAAATCCAATCAATCACTCGCTCACTTATGCGGTAACAATGTCCCACCAGAAAATTCGTTTAGTTAGTTGGAAATAATGTGTTTTTTCGACCAGAGAACCCGGAAAATCTGATGAATTAGTGTGCTTTCTATTTAACATTGTGAATATTACAGTATTGCCAGAAATATGAACAATTTCGTCGTGAATATGATAATAGATTACAAGACCGTGGATGAATGTCAATGATGGCGTTAAATGCATGGTGATGTGCGGATGATGGAATAAACAAGGGCGAAGAATTACGAAATAGAGGTAATCGATGCGCTAGTTGATATGAATCCTTGGCGTCTGCAATCTTGAACGCCGGAATCGAGGTTCTGCTCAGAGATGATGCTTTGACCACGGAATTCAATGACTGCCGACCAATACTGGCCCAAAAACTGACTCCATGAATCAAATTCGAGATTGTCGACTTTGATGCTCCAGTTGAATGCTGCAAGGATCGAAAGCTCCATTCTAGATACTTGGGATACGTCCAAACCAGATACCTTCGCCCAACTACGGTTGCTGTAACACTTGTCTTCGTGGTACTTATTTGCAAGCATCAAAGATACCACTGCTATGTAATATTCAGTTCCGGAAACCTCCGAACAGTATGGCGAAGTCTCCTTATATCTGTAGATGTAGTTGAGGGCGAGCAGGATGGTGGAGTTCGATGGTTGAGTGATTTGGAAAAGACGAGTACAGAACTTTAAGAATGCCTGCGCAGAGCCATAAGGATTGTTACTCCACATGTGACTAACAACATCAGCGAAAAAGGCAGCTGAATCTGAAATGGCGCGGTTATCTCTCGTGGATTTTGTGTTAATAGATAGATCAGAAAGGAGAATGTGAGTACCAGGCATGGTAGAGTTGGTTGAAAATGGGATAAGGGGAGCGAGTGAGTGACTGAATATGTCGAAAAGAAGAAACACAAATGGAGAGGAATTGATGTTTGTAGACAACTTGAACACCCTTCTTATAGACAAATACAAATCAGAAAAACGAAGAGCAATTTTCCAAAAACAGCAGAATACGTATGAGAGTACACAGTTGGACGAGAGACTAGTTTGATACTTGCCACATTTGGACTTGTGATCAATCCAAAGATAAGAATAAACTAATTTGTGTAATATATTAAAGAATATATTTGCCCTGGCCGATGTGACTTCGATTATTGGCTACAGGCGATGGGATAAGAAGATTAAGTGGTACATTCAGATATTATATCACAGCATGCCAATTATTATGACTGAATCAACTTATCTCACTCACACTTCATTTTGAAACTTGTCTCATCATGACCTTTTCGAAGCTCATGCGTGACGAAGAGTTTAATGCCAACAGGTACTTGAATGTACATCGAAAACTGGCCTGTACACTATTGATGGAAAATTACGCGCATTGTGCTTTCGAGAAAGAAGGATTGCCAGCGTGCATCAGTGTGACACCGATTTGGGCCGTCCAATAGGCTGACTTGATTTCAGGCAGGACACACCAACTTTCTCTTGAGCAGCTGACCAGTATGTTGAAGTCGCTGATTACTCGACGGCGTGAGCATTTTTGCTTGGTGGATTAGGCGCGTAACCGGCTGTTGCGATGACTGAGGCGACGTACTACAGGTAAAACAAGAGGCACATCACCCATCAGCTGGTCATCAAGAGCCAGCATTCAGTGACTAGCCCATTGATCCTAACAACGATCGGTTTAGCCACCGGTGGGGATGGGCAGCGGGGAGCTAACAATCCAGAACGTTGCCATTCATCAAGAATGGCCCTGTATACCTGGGCGAAATCCAAGAATGGCAACAGAAGACCGCAGTGCGATGGTCTATCCCCATAACGGCCATGCCACAATTGGTTAAGGGCTGCCAGAGCTTCCTTGGAAAACAAACCCACCATGTTGCTAATGCATGAGTAGCGTTTAATCAGGTGACTCAGGCCAGGATAATTTCAGTGACGTGACATCAATCAAATTCTACGACATGGATATATTTTTGATATGAATCACGGTGGGACCGATTTAATTTTATGTAGGGATTTCGGGGATGTTGTCAGACGGTTTGGTTTATGACGTGTTAGGGTTCAGCGCCAAGAGATGCTGTGTATATTCGTAACCCAGAGGTAAATTAGAATCGCCCGACCAGAAGGATGTTGCACTTGCGCCAGACCATTCGCTATGATTCTCTCGCTGAGAATCACTCTACAATTTTACCGATTTTGCAGAATGCCAGTGTGGGATACAACAAGGAGATTAGTGGCCACAACTGAGCAGCAGTGAGCCTACCCATTGGCCAGCAGGCTGGTGAAAAGGCTAGCATTCAGGGGAAAATGAGACATTAACCCCGATAATAAAAACCATCGTGATGCTAGAAATGGTTTGATTGGCTTCACATGTGTGAAATACAAACCCAGTCAACAGAAATCCAGCGCGAATGTTCCGCAATTTACTATTAAAGACCCTGCGCCTGGCAATCCGAGTTACGAGAGTCTGACAACCACAAATGCATTACCAGGACAGCAAACACAATTATCACAAATACAAGAAAAAAAAAGGGAATTGAAATGCAATCCGCCCGTTTTGGAATTCGAAAAATTTGTACTCATCCATGTCGAACTTCATGCACTCACGGATGTGCTATCTGATTCAGAATCTGGTATGTTGCAGGCTTGCTGTTGGCGCCTGGCAAATCACCTTCATGAGTCCAGGCTGCTGAAGTCACCTTTGGTCTTGTGAGGTGATAAGGTTTGTGACTAAAATCATGTGAGGGATTGGCGATTACTAGTAAATGCGCAAAACCGAATCACGAGTGAATGAAACGACTGGAAGCGTGTGGTTGGATGCCCTGGTGACTTATTGTATGCGAATAAGAAGTGCGATGCTTAAAATGCATTGACTTGTTGATCTTACCGAGGCAATAGGCCATTCAGCAGCAACATCGTTTTCCCGCAAAGTGGATCATCTTGGGTATCATCTGATCAGTCTCAACGTCATTGCATTTGGGACGGATCTTCTCTAGCTGCTCTCATTGATTCGCCAGGTATCTGCTGTTGGTAAGATTGGCGACATTTTCCCAGTGAGATCGTATCTACCAGGGCATTTATTAATTATGGCAGAGGCGAATATACCTCATGGCCATATATTGCTGCACTTTTATAGCAGCGTGGGCAAAATAGGAAATATCGTATATTTATTTATAGCTCACTTTCCACCCCAAATATATTCTCAGATTAATAACTGGCCAGTGTGGTGTATCATTGTTGGTAAGTCATGTTTCGCGAATGGTAACATTGCTGGTGGCAGATGTTTCATTGGCGATATTAGTTCCTGCCTGACCACAGATGAATATCTGTCTGTGGGAAAAACTGATCTGTCATTGGCATGTGATATTGGCCAATTTCGAGGACGTGTATTGCCATCGGTGGTGTGGGTTTTCTTAAATCATAGTGTCATCTAGTAAGCTTGGCAAAATGATTTTTACACCGGATTTAAGGTTTACCACAAGAACGTCACTTGATGGTTGCTGGTTAGGTGTTCGCTATTTTTGGCGTCAACAAGTATACCTATGGGCTCCAGCCAATTACACCTAGGGACAACGGGTTGTAGCCACTTCGTGGATACAACCAGACTAAATCCCATTGTTGTCATTCCAAATGGAGATGCTCGCAGAAGTTCATGCAGAAGTATGAGGCTCACATCATGGTACGTATATTGGAGTGCTGCACATCAGTGTCTAGATCGCCTATTTGATTACACATTATTTTTATTATTCTGCCATGCCCTCTGACATTGCCCAAATCATTGAGTGAGCCAGGAATTTTACGAGTCACATCCGATGCTAGTGTTCAGTGCTTTCGACAGTTCATTTACAGCGGTCACAAAATATTCAGGTGCTGTACTTCCCAATATGTACCCTAATCTATATCTCCTGGATTATGATCCACGAAGTAATTCTTAACTAGCTCAACTTCACCTTCTGCTTGTATGGAAACATGTGTACCCGGTTGTTAATGAAGCCGGTCGAGATATCATCAAAAGAGGTTTTTAGAAAACTTGAATTCTTAGCTCGGTACTTCTACAGCTACCCTATTCCTGGCTAATGAGACATCTCTTTACTCGCAGTTAGAATGCTAGATATCGTCCTATTAGTTGGTTGGCAAGATTTCGAGCATAGTGTGTTATCAAAAGCTTCATACTTACCAAGATCCCCACACGCTTTGCACACCAATTTCTAAGACTGCTTGCAAGGCAAGTGGATTATTACTTCTAGAAGCTCAAGTGTAAATACACTCATTGATTATTTAATAGATGCTATGTGCAAATTTCCAAAAAAATGTCTGGAGGCTATATTGAATTACATCTCTATATTTACAAATTTCAAAAGCCAACTGCTGGGTTTTATACATGCTATGGGTTAAATAGAATAGTTGGTAGTAGTAACGAGTGATACTATCAAAAACCTGCGGTAATGGGGTAGGAATAGCAATTAAAAATTTTAAGTTAAAATTGGTATTAGGAGAAATCTCACTTCGTTCCCCAGTAACAAGTATAATTGACTTATAAGCTCCAAATTACTTCTAGTTATTGGCTTACTTTCTGTATAGGTAGATTCATAGGAGTTTGCAAGATTACATACTGGCTGAAAGGAGCCTAAATCATATCCACTAATTCTATGAATCTTGATATGGTATCTAAAAGTGTGAATACTCTGCTTTGACTGAAGGAATTGTGGCAGATATTCCCACTAGGACTTTGCCAAGAGAAAGACTCACTGGGTATCGATTATCCTAAAGGCTAGTTAGTGTGTACGATTAATTGAATGTGAGTGTTGAGAGTGACTAAAACTTACTCTATAGTGTATACACTAATTCTTGGAAATGGTGAAAAATCATATATTTTAGAATTTTCAAGCTGATCTATATATCCCTTAACTTTACGTACAACTTCCTTAAACCTTCATCAAAGTATTGCTATTCTCAGATTCTCAATGATTGTACAAGATATAATCAGGTCAGCATGTCCTTTAGTGTAGATCGCATCTCTCAATACCCAAAGTTTCTACTGCGACTCTTAATATTAGATTCGTGAGAACTGAATGGGCCAAATATTGAAATGTGCAGTAGAATAGCTGCTTTATCTCAGTGTTAGTTCTCTAACCCCTATGGAAAAAGCACCAAAGACCTGTAGAAAGCTACAGCTTTCAATATCAAAAGTTGCAGCCTTCTTGACAACAGGTGGATATATGTCCTAGAAAGTGTTGTGCCTAAGTAATCCTCATAAAGAATATGGTAATAGTCAGCTCACTGGCTCCAGAGATATTTACACTTGAAATTTTGACCAAATAATACCAGCAGAATAACACATGAGATCCAAGTTTGATATTTTCCGTAGGAAACGTTGATGCGGTTGTATCCAATGTCAGCAACTTCTAGATAGGTATGCTACAGATAGATTATTGACTACACCACAAGCTGACACATAGTCTTCAAATAGCTGGCTAAAGTGTGAGATTGTGTGAAATACATGATTTGTGTTACGTGCTGTAGTTTTTCAATTCATCAGTTAAGCACTAAAGTACACATAGGGTTATATCCCATAAGGTGTTAGATGTCCTAGGTGCTATCAAAAGCTTCTCTCCACAGCCTGAGTGTTGCATACAACTTGCTGGAGCTTTCTTCGAAACATTTTTATCACTACTTTCATGAAGTTTGTTTCAAATCAATTAACCATCAAATGAAAGCCGTGCATTCTGATTGTTATCAGTACTTTCAAGTTCCTATGTGTACTTAAGACATAATCTCCCAGTAAGGGAACTATGAGAGGGTTGCTTTGGAGATTGAGCTAGGATATCGAAGAGATCTGGCAAGAATTAGTTGAATCTACATTCTGCAATGCAGCTGGATTGATTCAATATGTGAATAATTAAGTGCTAGGCTGATTAATTTCATATAGAAATCCATCATTCGAACCCAACAGACCTGCAAGTGAAAAGCACAGCATCTTGGCTCCAGTAGGAGCAAGGCAACCCCTTGATGGCAAATAATGGGTTCGCATGTATCGGCAACCAGGTTCAAGATTCACCCACACACCTTTGCTGTTGCTATGAGGGGACATCGTGAGGTGAATTTCGAACACCAAAGCGCGAAGTTAATCAAACTCTCATCCAAGGAATTCAAGATGCGTACAGTAAGGGTAGCCATTGTGGTCCAATACATACCAAGTGCATAGAGATCCAAATACTGCTTACTGTATATAGAAGTGCCCTAGAGTGGGGTTTCATAGCCAATTACATCTTACATCGCGAGTAATATGTGATCTGAACAAGCATAACGGACAAGGCTGAAGAGCAGGATATCTATCATTTTAGCAGGCAAATTACGACGTCTGGATTTCCATTTCTAGTAGCCAGAATGTGAACAGACACGTGTTGAATGGTGGGGCGAGGTGCAAGGGGCTTAAACGAGATGTGATCCATATGTGCGGAGTTTTTGGTCATGAATCCCAAGATGCGTCGTTTTAGACCTGCATTGGAAATCAAGCGTCTGTCCAAGGCTATTCAAGAAACAACGGAGCAGTTGTTATTGATCTCATAGTAAACAGTGGTGCGATCACCAAGAGAAATTTATCGTGGACACTTGCATGATGGCCATTGGTTCTGGGAGCTCCTATCGTGGACAGTTGCCATAATGAGCCCGTTTTGGATCAAAGTGGTCCCCAGATGATCTGTAGTCGAGGAATGGCTCGCCGCCTGGATGATTGGCATGCTTCTCTGGGAATACCACAGCACCCCATAGAACGTGCCCACAGACTTTTAAGCGATACGCATCATTGGTAACATCAAGAGATCAGCCTTTGTGAGTTTGTTGCTCACGTTTCGGTGAATCAAACAAGGTAGCCTTGTTTGTCTTGGTTGATGCAACACTTTCGACCAGGATGAGTAGTAGTACATGCTTCTGTGGTACCAGTTACCAACTAAAGGATTGGCGGAATTAGGAGTCATCATTGGGCAGCTACTTGAAAGATTCAGCAGATGGCTCCGAAGGTGGCTTCGTTTCCATCATAGGCTGTATTGATGCCTGAAGTCAAGGGTTACTCGAAATTGCTCGCTTTCTTTTGGATCTCATAGTTACTGAATTCATATGCCAAAAGACGCTCCCCAAGCACAGTAAAAAAGCTTTCCGAGAAGCCGTCCCAATCATGAATGATTGAAACTTGGTCGAATTCAAGTGGTCCACACTGCCTGATCTTCAATCTAGGCCGGGACGGGCTTCCCTTTTAAATAGTCTCAACAGATTCTGAATCAGTTATCGGCATTTCCTGCGGAATACAGACCAATCCTGGAATAAATTGCTACATTACCTCTGATGGCTGAAGTAAGAAACAGGAAACCCAATATGAACTCAGAAGAAACTGTGCCCTTCGTTTCCTCAAACATCGATAACACCTCTAGCTTCTCTTCTGCACTGTTGAAGTTCAGCGAGTTGCCAAAATGGATGAGAGATAACAACTACATTCTGTCTGGATATCGTGCCCCCACCAGCTCATACTGGAAAAGTGCCCAGTCCTTGTTTTACATTCACAACGAAACTGGCAATGTCTACTCCCACCTCCTCGGAGCCGTCCTTTTCTTTATCGTGGCCATCTTCACCGCGGCCAAGATATTCCCTCAGTTTGAAACAACCCACTGGTCCGATTTTGCCGTCATGTACATCTTCATAGCCGGCGCGATTGCCTGTCTATGCTGTTCCACACTTTATCACCTTTTCCACTGCCATTCCGAGAAGGTAGGCGATTGTTGTTAGTTTTTCGATCTTCTGCCCGCTGATATGTGCTCTGCAAGGTTTCTGTCATGTGGAACCGTTGTGACTACGTTGGAATCGTCTTCTTAATTGTGTATGTATTTATTTGCTCCATCCTCACGAGACCCGCCTAACCCCGAATTGGCTCACCAGTGGCTCATACTTTCCCGCGATCAATTATGGTTAGTAGATTGAACTTGCTGTACGTGGTGACCGAATAGCTCACAGCGTTTCTGTAAGCCTTTTACTGCTCTCAGGTGTGGAAGATCGTATACCTGTCCTTTATTCTGGCTTTCGGTTTGGCTACGGTAAGATATCCCATCCAGCTAGCCTAATTGAGATAGAGAGTTGAGCATATCCTTTGCGTTTGTAGGCAGTTATGAGCATTGCAAAGCGATTTGGAAAGCCAGAGTATCGGTGGATCAGAACCAACCTGTTCCTGGCCATGGGATTATCCGGCATATGTCCTTTTGCTCATGCTATTTGGGCCAACGGGGTAAGTTGCTAAAATAATGTGCGGGTGATGCGCGACTAACTGTTGTTCCTCCGCATAGTGGACGATTGCGGTTCAGAAACTATCTCTCAAATGGTTCGGCTCTATGGGTCTAACCTATGTCTGTGGAGCTCTCATATATGCCAGCCGGTTAGTTACACAAGTAAACGTATATCCCATGGTAGGTTTGTGGCTAATCGCAATGATAACAGAGTACCAGAGAGATGGTTCCCCGGGAAGTTCGACTACATCGGCCACTCGCATCAGATTTTCCACGTTTGTGTGGTAATTGCAGCCGTTTTCCACTACATCGGTGTCGTGAAGGCCTATAGATGGAGCCATCTGGATAGCCACAGCTGTTCACTTCACTAGTATACTCCCACTACCCAAATCATGTATTTAGATATTCCATTAGCTCGTAGGGGCAACTAACACCAGTGATCCTAGTTTCTCCTACTTATAATATTCTATTCTACCTGCGCATCTCCTTCGAT
>MCFE01000513.1:0-64198 GCA_002104905.1 Basidiobolus meristosporus CBS 931.73 | reverse complement strand
ATAAGGAAAGTCAGGGCTTTCAGATGGCACCAAGCTCTCTTGATTTGGTTGAGTTTTGCCCAAGTTAAGGTTTGTCTCCATTGGGGTGGCTGCCGGTTTACAGTCTTCCATTTTGTACTTCTTTAGTATATCTTGAATATACTTGGATTGGCTTAGGGTAATAGTCTGGGTACTTCTGTCTATGGAGAACTTAATCCCTAAGTAGTAACTAAGTTCTCCTAGATCAGACATCTTGAACTCCTTAGATAGGCTGGATTTAGTCTCTTCCAATGTTTCTAGGTTATTGGCGGCTATAATAAGATCATCCACATATAGAGCTAATAGAACTGGATTTGCTCTATCTGGCTTATAGTATATACTATAGTCAGCATTACTTCTTTTGAAACTCAAAGATTCCAAATAAGAATCTATCTTGCAATTCCAGGCTCTTGGTGATTGTTTGAGACCATATAGTGACTTTTTAAGTTTGCAGACCAAATAGCGGTTATTTTGGTCAACAAACCCATCAGGCTGGTCCATATACACGTCCTCATCAAGTTCTCCATTCAAAAATGCAGTTTTTACATCCATTTGATGAATAAAAAACTTATATTTTGCTGCAATAGCCAATATTAATCTGATGGAATTAAACTTGGCTACTGGTGCAAAGGTCTCAGTATAGTCAAGTCCTTTTGTTTGAGAGTATCCTTTGGCTACAAGTCTTGCTTTGTATCTTTCAATTGTACCATCAGCCTTGTATTTTGTCTTGAAGACCCATCTGCATCCAATTGATTTTCGGTTGATTGGTAATTTGACTAAGTCCCAAGTTTGATTTTCCATCAGTGCCTGATATTCCTCAGTCATTGCAGATCTCCAAAACTTTGTCTGAGGGCCATTTAGGGCCTCTTTTACAGTCTGGGGTTCATCAATATGGACTGAATGGGCATAGGCTAAGTTTGTACCCTCATTGATATAGTAATTTGGGCTATTTCTTGTCCGATTGGATCTCCGGGCATTTGATACTGGAATGATCACTTCTGGGATATTCCTGGGCACTGATTCTGGCAGAACCACGGTTGTAGAGTCCTCTGGAGTGAAAAAATTTTCATTGTTTTGCTCTGATTCAATCCTGACAATTTGTGGACTTGAGAACAAATTTTCGTCATCATCTGATGTCATTTTTTGTGAAAATTTTGAATTTTCATCAAACAACACATCCCTGGACTTGATCGGCTTCTTTGCTTTGGTATTGTAGAGTCTGTATGCCTTACTCTCATTGCAGTAGCCCAAAAATATGCATTTTACACTTTTTGGCTCAAATTTTGACTGATTTCCGGCCAGTTTTTTGGCATATGCTGTACACCCAAATATTCTTAGATGTTCTGCACTTGGTCTGTATCCATACCATGCTTCAGATGGAGTAGAATCACGAAGTATTCTGTTATAACTCCTATTTTTAAGGTATGCAGCTGTGGCAACTGATTCCGCCCAAAAATCATAGGATAATTTTTGATCATGGATCATAGATCTTGCCATATCAATTATTGATCTGTTAGCTTGTTCTGCTACTCCATTTTGCTGTGGGGAGTATGGTATAGTAGTCTCTTGCTTTATCCCATGAATTTTGCAGAAGTGGATGAACAGTTTTGAGGTATATTCTCCACCATTATCAGAGCGTATTTTCTTGATTTTTTCACCAGTTTCTCTCTCCACCATGGCTTTAAACTCCCTGAACTTAGACAGAGCTTCTTCCTTTCTCTCCATGAAGTAGACCCATGTGTATCTTGTATACTCATCAATAAAAGTGATTAAATACTTCATCCCGCCTAAGGATAAATTTTGCATAGGTCCACACAGATCTGAGTGAATTAGATCTAATTTTTTCTCAGTTTTGATTAACCCAGAGCTCTTGAACGGTTGTCTGGCTTGTTTCCCATATATGCAGGCTTCACAGTGCTCCAAATTAGCTGGGGGATCAATTTTCACTCCAGAAATTAGCTGATCTTTGATCATTTTGCGCAAATAATCAAAATTGATGTGTCCAAATCTCCTGTGCCAAAGCATTGGTGTTTCTTCATTTAAGTTACTTATATTGGCTTCCAGATATGATGGAATATAAGTCAACTTGTATAGACTCTGATCTCTGATGCCCAAAGCAATATGGGCACCATTTTGATCAGTGATCCTGCATCCAGAATTGTCAAAACTGAAACTGAGTCCTTCTGTTGTGGCCTTGCTTACAGAGAGTAGGTTCTTGGCTATTTCTGGTACATAGAGTACTTCTTTAAAGGTCAGTGTATGGCTTCCTTCACTGCTTCTAAGGTTTACTTGGATAGTTCCTTCTCCCACTGCATCAAGTGTTCTATTGTCACCCATGAAAACCTTCTTAATTGGAATTTCTTGATATTGGGTAAAAAGTTCTTTTTGGTGTGTAAAGTGTTGAGAAGCTCCAGAGTCAATATACCACGTCTGAGAATCCTTGTTTGTGGTCATATTTAGTGCAGATATGAATAGTCTATCTTCAGTTGTTGCAGCATTTCCATATTCAGGCTTCTTTTGCTGATTATATTTCTTTTTGAGACACCGGTCTGATGTGTGTCCTTTCCTTTTGCAGTAGCTACAAAACAGGTTGCTGTTACCTTTGTAGGGTCTTGGGTATCTCCTTTGTTGGCTATCATTGCTTATTAAAGCATTTTCTTCTTCCTTCTTATTAGCGCTTGATTTTCTTAATTCTTCATCCAGGAGCCTTCCATATACGTAATTTAAGGTCAAATCTTCAGTTCTGGACTCTAGGGCTGATACAAGGCCCTGAAACTCGTCTGTCAGGCTATTCAGGATGGTAACTATCACATCCTCATCAGTAGTTGGTACGCCCACAGATTCCATCTCATCTACCAGCAGGGTAATTCTGTTAATTAGATTTTTCATTTCTTCTCCTGGCAGCATCTTTGTAGTAAAGAATTTTCTTCTCAGATACATTTTCTTGGCAGCTGAACATGACTGGTAGGTGTCTTCTAATGCCTTCCAGGCATTCTTTGCTGTTTTTGCTCTTGAGCATTGAATTAGCAATTTGTCCTTGACATTAAGGCAAATGCAGTTAAAGGCACTTTGTTCTTTCTTCTGGTACTTTAAGGCTTCCTCTCCCATGTTTTTAGGAGGGCATTCTTCTCCCATGACAATATCCCAAAGGCCTCTTTCTTGTAGCAGCATCTTCATCTTCACCTTCCACACTTGGTAGTTAGATCCATCCAACTTTTCAGCAGAGGGAAAAATTCCAGTAATAGCAGTAGTAGACATTGCAGAGAGTGACAGCTTGGGGCTCATAACCTGTTGTAAGAGTCTTGGAGATATTGGAAGTGATTGGGAGAACAAGTAGATTATGTGGTTTTCACTTAATGATTTATTGAATGTAAAAGTGGTATTTATACTTTTACCTGGTCTTGGCATTACAAACACGTAGAATAGGTTAAGGAAGGTCCCAAGAACATGTGTGCAAAGTTTGGGGCTGTTTGGACAACTTTGAGAATTTTCATGTTCTGGGTACCTGGTATTTTGGTGAAAATATTCTAAGTAAATCCCAACAAGGAATTTGGTCAGTATTCTCTAGGATTTGAAGGTGATGATCTAAGTGACTAAGTTAGGTGAATATTTAGGTGGAAATATGAATTTTTACAACACCATATACATAATTTAAGGTCAAATCTTCAGTTCTGGACTCTAGGGCTGATACAAGGACCTGAAACTCATCTGTCAGACTATTCAGGATGGTAACCATCACAACCTCATCAGTAGTTGGTATGCCCACAGATTCCATCTCATCTACCAGCAGGGTAATTCTGTTAATTTAATTTTTCATTCCTTCTCCTGGCAGCATCTTTGTAGTAAAGAATTTTCTTCTCAGATACATTTTCTTAGCAGCTGAACATGACTGGTCAGTGTCTTCTAATGCTTTCCAGGCATTCTTTGCTGTTTTTGCTCTTGAGCATTGAATTAGCAATTTGTCCTTGACATTAAGACAAAAGCAATTAAAGGCACTTTGTTCTTTCTTCTGGTACTTTAAGGCTTCCTCTCCCACGTTTTTAGGAGGGCATTCTTCTCCCATGATAGTATCCCAAAGGCCTCTTTCTTGTAACAGCATCTTCATCTTCACCTTCCACACTTGGTAGTTAGATCCATCCAACTTTTCAGCAGAGCAAAAATTCCAGTAATAGCAGTAGTAGATGTTGCAGAGAGTAACAGCTTGGGGCTCACAACCTGTTGTAAGACTCTAGGAGATATTGGAAGTGATTGGGAGGACAAGTAGATTATGTGGTTTTCACTTAATGATTTATTGAATGTAAAAGTAGTATCTATACTTTTACCTGATCTTGGCATTACAAACACGTAGAATAGGTTAAGGAAGGTCCCAAGAACATGTGTGCAAAGTTTGGGGCTGTTTGGACAACTTTGAGAATTTTCATGTTCTGGGTACCTGGTATTTTGGCAAAAATATTCTAGGTAAATCCCAACAAGGAATTTGGTTGGTATTCTCTAGGATTTGAAGGTAATGATCTAAGTGACTAAGTTAGGTGAATATTTAGGTGGAAATATGAATTTTTACAACAAATCTACTCCAAGACTCAAGAAGAACATAGTTCCCATGTGAAGAAAGTCTTGACCAAGCTTGTCACCACTGGCCTTTATGCCAAACTGGAAATATGTTAGTTTGACCAGAAAGAAGTTGAGTTCCTAGGTTATCTTGTAAGCTCAAGTGGAAAAAGAATGGAGCCCATGAAAGTAGGAGCCATCCAATCCTGGAAAGCTCCCTGGTCAGTAAAAGAACCCCAATCCTTCCTTGGATTTGCTAACTTTATGGTAGATTCATTACCAACTACTCCAAGATAGTCACTCCCTTGACAAAGCTCACCCAGAAAAATCTTCCCTTTACCTGGCATAAGGAACAGTCTGAGTCCTTTGATTCTATCAAGAAATCCTTCTTGTGTGCCCCACTGCTGGCCCACCCTGACCTTGAGAGACCTTTCATCATAGAGACCAATGCCTCCAACTTTGCCCTTGGTGCCATCCTTTCCCAATACAATGACAAGAATGTGCTACACCCTAATGTATTTGACTCATGAAAATTTACTCCAGCCAAAGTAAACTATAATATCTATGTTAAAGTGCTGCTTTCAATCATTGTTGCATTTGAACAGTAGACTTGTTCCATTGTGCCATTGATCACAGTGCCAGAAAGTGCTGTATATTTTGTTATTAATTTAATATTTTAGGGTCATATGCATGTCAATTTTGATCCCAAATTGGCACTGTATGACACCATCTGGTACTCTGTGGCATGATCAGGCACCATCTGGCATGCTATGGCACTATTGGGCACTATGATCAGCTGGAATGATGGAACAAGTCTAATGGAGACACTACCTTGATGGTGCAGCCAAAAAGACAAAGAGCTTCTGTTACCACAAGAACCTTGAGTACTTTACCACCTCAAAGGTACTGAAACAGAGACATGCCAGATGGTGCCTCTTCCTATCTAGCTTTGACTTAGTTATAACCAATAGACCAGATGTGAAACAAGGAAAACCTGATGCCCTGTACCGAAAGATGGAGTATTCCCTTGAAGAAGGGGATGATGCCTGTTGGCAAATGGAAAACCCTGTACTCAACAAAAGACATTTTGAGCTCCTTGCAGCCCAGTCCTTCAGTATTATAGCTCCTTTACTCCTTGAGAAAGTCAAGACCAGCCAAGCCACCAACTCCACAGCAGCAACAGTCAAGAAATGCCTCAAGTCTCCCACTGACTCACCACCCAAGTTACCAAACCTCCAGCACCTACCTCTATTCAATGACATCATCTATCACTAGCACAAACTGTTTGTCCCAGACCTTGATACCCAGTTAGAAATCATCCATTCTTGCCATGATGCAATGGCTGTAGGGCATTTTGGCATGCCAAAACTATGAATGTAATCAAGAAAGACTTCTGGTGGCCCAAGATGATATCCCTTGTCAAGGAGTGCCTCCAATCCTGTGACACATGTAATTGTGCAAAATCTGCTAGACACCAGCCATTTGGACTTCTTCAGCCCTTGCCAATTCCTGACCAGCAATGGAAGTCACTTTCAATGGACTTCATTATTAACCTCCCAGAATCCAGCCAATTCAATTCAGTCCTGGTAGTGGCAGATAGACTCACAGAGATGGCTCACTTCCTTCCCTGCTCCAAGAATATAGACATCAAGGAGACTGCCCACCTAGTAATCAAGAGCATTTTCTAGCTCCATGCAATCCCAAGTGACATTGTATCTGATAGAGGACCGCAGTTCATACCAACATTCTGAAAACATTTCATGCAATATCTTGGTGTGCAAGTCAAGCTCTCAACCACTTTTCATCCCCAGTCAGATGGTCAGACAGAGAGAATTAAGCAGATCCTTGAACAATACCTCTGGTGTTATATCACATATCAGCAAGACAACTAGACCCAGCTGCTACCACATGCATAATTTGCCTACAACAACTCATGTCATAGTGCAACTGGTCTCACTCCATTCTATGCAAATTATGGTTTTCATCTGCAATTCAATATTCAGATCCCAATAAACCCTATGAGCCTCCCTGCAGCTCAACATGCATCAGCAATTCTAGAAATCCAAGAAACACTCAAGAGAGAACTATCCTTTGCCCATGAGGGGTACAAGAAGTTTGCAGACAACAAATGGCAGCCTAGCCCCATGCTTAATGAAAGTGATTCAGTATGGCTCTTGAGAAGAAACAATGTTACCAGCCACCCTTGTGATAGATTACAGTACAAGAAACTTGGGCCATTCAAGATCAAGAAGAAACTTAGTCCAATTGTATACCCACCACAGTTGCCACCAAGTATGAAGGTCCATGACACATTCCATGTATCCCTCCTAGAACTATTCCATGAAGCCCTATGAAAATTATTTTAATGTTCTATCAAAAGGCTGTCAAAAATTTAAAGTCCTCTGACTAAGAGGTACTGATCCTGTCAGGACACTGTCCGTAGACTGTTGAAAAATAATTGCACCCCAGATTTTACAAAAAACTTGGCCAAACTTTTCATCACAACAATATATAAGTGGCTTTTGATTGGTACCCTGCCAATTTGCTCACTATCTAATCCAGAACATTCTATCACCTCCTATGTTTGTGTGCATTCATTGGCTATTGCCTTTTTTTCACACTCCTTACTTCCTGACTCAACCATATATCTTACTTTGCATGTGTACAAATTGATTTATTTCTGTTGAAGCTTTTATTGTACCTGAATTACCAATTATATTGACCTACACAAGTCCCTATACCCTACACTAACATTAAGTGGAGCCCCACACTCAACAAGTAACTCCATTAAAATCACCACCTAATAAGTATTTCTGCTGTAGTACTCTGGTTTCACAACTTTGGCAGGAACCCAACAACTTTATGCCACTGTTCATTCATTGGTTCCGACATGCCCTGGTCTTAAGCTGGCACTGCAAGGTCCATCACCTCATCTGCCAGTCCTTGCAATAAATCCCTGCAATATACAAGTACATTTTCTTGAGCACCGCTCTTGAAGAGGTTTTGCAACCTCTTGGTGCGCCCATTAATGTTCCAAAATTCCAATGAAGGCATTGTGATAGTCTTTAGAGTTCTTGATGTTGTAGCCTTGTCTGTCAGTAGGATCTCCACTCTGTCAACAATGGAAGACATAGAGGCTGTGGTAGATAAATTGCCTTTTTCTGCAAACTCATCTACCTTGCTGGAGTGTAGCTCCACTGGCTGTGCTTTCAACTCTTGTGAAAACTGCTGCTTTCTTGTAGGTAATTCCTCTTGGGTATGATGGGATTTAGTCTGTTCTGGGATTGCGGCATAAATTGGCAAGAACTGTAGCTTTTTTGCATGCTTCCCTGTCTCAGGCTTTGGTAGACTTCCTTCCCTTTACCCATTCCTTTGTCACTGCCAGGTCTTTTGCTGCTACTTTGTCTGAGTGCTTCTTGTAATGAACTACATGTCCTCCTAGATAAATTCTGCTATGATGCATCTGTTTTGGCCTGTTTGTCCCTTGCTGGCACTCTTCAGGCAACCTGATGTTTCTTCTCCACTTGTTTTGAGCTCTCAACTGTAGCTGAGATGGGCTCCTGTAAAAGCCACTGGTTTTTACCACTGCCAGGTCCTACACTGCTACTCTGACTGAGTGCTTCTTGATTGGCACAACACTTTTTCCTTGATAAATGTAGTGCTGGTGCATCTGTGTCTACCTGTTTGTCCCTAATTGGGACTCATCCAGCTACCTGACATCTCTTTGATGCTTGTCTGGAGCTTTCAGCCCTGCTTGCAACAGGCTCTTGAGGAAGCCACTGGTTTTGAGCCATGGCACCCTTGTTCTTCTGCCTTTGATATTTCTGCTGTTCTTAAGACACTTTCTTAGCATACAAATGAAGGTCCAAAAAGCTGTTTGCCTGTTTGAATCCAGGATAATGCTCATAGAACAAGTCAAGTGCATTCTTCTTGGCCTCAAGTTCCTGATGGTCACATGGTATCCAACACTTCTCAGGTGTTTTGTATGTGGGGTGTTCACTGGGTGCAATAACCTCTGGCAAAAGCTTGCTAGAATACTTGGGTTCTGTCTCTAATCTGATGTGATGGGAATAAAGCCACAAGCTTGTCAAGGGAAAGCTTTTGAGCTACAATCCCCAGCTTAGTTGGCATCTTAACAGAAGTATGTGCTGGGTTCAGCATCCTTTGAGATGATAATGTACTAAAGCTTCCAAGGTCAAAACAACTCTAAGCTCCACCAGCAGGGACTTGATAAGAATGCAGCTTTGGTCAATAGTTACAAAGACAGAAAAGTATCTTTGCCTGTACAAGAACAAACTTGCAAAAGAATCAAATATAACAAAAGATACCTACTCTGAGTATTTCTCACAAGTAGTGCCTCCAAGGTTGGTTGGCTGTCAGTAAGGTTTCCTGGGAGTGTCTGGTGGCCAGGGGTTAGAGGTTCAGGTAGCAGCAGGTAGCAGTGATCACACTAACCAACAAGTTGGTATATTGATAAAATGGATGATGATTTATTGTTGAGGGAGTGCCTCCCTTATATACTTTTCTCACTGGCTAAGTGATTACTAATCATGGTGTTCCAGAAGGTTCCATCTTACCACAGAGAGAATGTACAGATGTCAGCATGCAATTGCAGCAAAGTTGGCAAGCTATAAGCCATTGGCTGCAATATAGAATCAATTGGAAACTGGAGGTACTTAAGATAGAGGGTATCTATTGGAGAAAAAGCTTTCCACTGGGAGCAATGCATTGCTTTTCAACAATATTCTTACACAGATGACCAAGTTGTACATGGGGCATTTCAAGTTAAATGAGCCCTTCAAGATACTGGAGAAGCTTAAGAGAATTGGCAAGATATTACAGAGTATCAGTTACCCTAAGTACTTCTCACAGGTTCCAATCAATATTCATATACATATACAACAATACAAATACAAAGACTGGATGAGCTAGATTAATAATTATACAAGTGGTATTCTGAAGTCATTCCTACCAAGAATGCATTGGAAGCATTGGGATTCATATGTGGGCATTGTAGGGATATTTATCCTGAAGTGGATCACCAATGCCAACTTGACATATCTACAGCTGTTGTGTGATGAGTTTGTAATGAGATTTAAGCAGCTATACTACAAACATAAAGCTGAACACATAGATGTCTGCCGCTTGTGTATCCATTTTCTACTCCATCTTGCTTGGAATATGGAGAATATTGGGCCTTACTTCACCTTTTGGAAGTTTCCTATGGTGCAGATGTGTTGGGAGATAGGAAGACAAGTCAAGTTACAGGTACTACCATATCCCAATCTCATCAAGAATATTACCTTCCAGTCTGTCATGGATGTGATGAGTAGGCACATGGAGGACAGCCAGGCAGAGTTGGAAAATATTGAGGACAGATGTGCACATGGAGACACCCATTCCTATGGCAACAAGAAGCTAAGCAGCCCCAATGCATGGATAATTTGTTAAGTAATGCAAAGTTGGGTTAGGTGCTACAAGCAACTAATTTTATTAGGAAAATTCTACCAAGATATGCCAGATTTCTCATGGTCACAAGCCAACGTCTACACCATTCAATACAGAATTCACACAAACAAGAGCCAGAGTGCCCCAATGGAAAAACCAGTCAAGTTGCAGATGCTACCATATTTCAATCTCATCAATAATATTACCTTTGAGTCTGTTATGGATGTGTTGAATTGGTTCATGTAGGACAGCTAGAAAGTGCTGGAAAATATAGAGGACAGATGTGCATATGGATTTACTGATGCCTTTGGCATTGAGAAGCTAATGGAAGACTGTAAACCAGCAGCTACCCCAATGGAGACAAACCTTAACTTGGTTAAAACTCAATCAAATCAGGAGTGCTTAGTGCCATATGAAAGCCCTGAAATTCCTTATCAATCTATGGTTAGCAGTCTGCTATATATCATGCTTGGACATGTCCCAATATCTCATATTCAGTGGGAGTTATCAGCCAGCATAATCTGAGCTATGGATCTGATCAAATTGCAGCAGTTAAGTGAACTTTTAGATACCTAAAAGGAACTGCTGATATCTGCTTAAGATACACTTATAAGGATTTAGAACAGGATCTTGTGGGATACTCTGATACCAGTTGGGGACAAAACTTTGAAGACAGAAGATCACCACAGGAAACACATTTCTTAACTGTAAAGGAGCAGTTTCAAGGAACTCAAGAAAGCAACCAACCATAGTACTTTCTACAATAGGGCAGAATATATGGCAGCCTATGAAGTTACAAAAGAACCACTGTGGCTAAGGAAGCTTTCTAAAGATTCTGGCTTATGTTAAGTACACCTACTGCTCTATTTCAAGATATCCAAGAATGCATACAATTAGGTAGAAATCAAACTTTCATGCTAGAACTAAGCACATAGATATTAGACATCATTTCATACATGAAGCCATAAAGATCTACTTAGCTAACTTAGCCTACTGTCCTACAGATGAAATGATTGCAGACATACTTACCAACCATTAGCTAGAGACAAGTGTGAATAGACTTGTTCCATTGGATAGTGCCACATTGAGCCATGAGTGCCAAATGATGCCATAGCGTGCCAGGGAGGCCAAGTGAGCCTAAGCTTGGCCACAGAGTGTGAAACATAGCTCTTCATCTTCATGCAGATCAGCCCCTGTGTTTCACCCATTGTGTTGGAGAAAATCCATTTTTTGACCTTTTTTTTTGGATTAATGTAGTGCATGATGTGAAAGGGCACAGAAGAATTGAAGACATGCACCTGGTACTTAATACCCATGGCACTCTGAATCTAGCTCCTGTAGCTTGTATCATGTCACAGAAATGAATGGAACTCTCTTGGTCCACTGGTACTATCTGGCACTCTAAGTGCTTTATATAGGTCTTACTTTAGGGCTAATGTTTAAATATAGTGCCAGATAGTACCAGTGGACCAAGAGAGTGCCTTTCATTTTTGTGACATGATACAAGCTACAGGAGCTAGATTCAGAGTGCCATGTGTATTGAGTACCAGATGCATGTCTTCAGTCCTTCTGTCCTCTCACACATCCTGCACAACACTGATCCAAATAAAAAGGTCAAAAAATGGATTTTCTCCAACACAAAGGGTGAAACACAGGGGCTGCTTTGCATGAAGATGCAGAGCTATGTTTCATACTCTGAGGCAAAGTTTAGGTCTGCTATGCCTCTCTGGCATGCAATGGCACTATTTGGCACTCATGGCTCAATGTGGCACTATCCAACGGAAAAAGTCTAATATCTTAGATCAAAATTGGGACCAGTCAGTATGAGCATTTAGTTAAGTGGGATGTTGTAAAATTTGTAATTCCACCTTGATATTCACCTGACTTGATCACTTAGATTATTACCTTCAAATCTCAGAGAACATGACCAAAATCCTTGTAAGGAGTTACTTGGAATATTCTCACCAAAATATCAGGTACCCAGAACATGAAAATTCTCAAAGTTGCTCAAGCAGCCCCAATCTTTGCACACATGTTCTTGGTGACCTTCCTAAGCCTACTCCACATGTTTGTTATTCCAATACTATGTAAAAGTGCACATGTTACGCTTACATTCAATGAATTATTAGGTGAAAACCACATAATCTACTTGTTCTGCCAATCCCTTCCAGTATCTCCAAGACTCCTACAACATTTATAGCAGAAATTAGTGATCACTGATTTGCAGTGGCTTGACTTGGATTGCAAAAAAACTGTGTTAGTTGGATCATGACAAATGGTAACCACTTGATGCAAACACATCATCTTTTTCTAGGTTTTTTTCTCACAGGGATTTCTACTGAAGAATTTGGTAGTGATTCACTTTGTGCACCTGAACCACCTCCTTGTTGATAATCATACTGGCTACTTGTGTACTTGTAGTCAGTATATCACCTCCTAGATGATGAGTGCAATGCTGGAGCTTGGCCATGCTGAATTGCTCCAGACAGTATGACAGAACCAGCTTCAAGTCCCATGCACTGTCACATTCACTTACTTGCCAAAGGCTCTGGAGGTGGAGGCACTTCATATGGGTCATTGCCAGTCAGTTCACCAGAAGTAACTTTCTAATGTTCAGGTGTGCTTGCATGCACAGGCATGATGTGATGTGTTGGGATAGCCCTTGGCTGAGTTTAATGTGGTGTTACATTTTGGCATGACTTGGCCTGCTCCAATGTGTTATAAAAATTTGTATTTCCACTTTAATATTCACCTAACTTAGTCACTTAGATCAATACCTTTATATTTTATAGAATAATGACCAAATTCCTTGTTGGGATTTACTTAGAATATTTTTGCCAAAATACTAGGTACCCAGAACATGAAAATTCTCAAAGTTGTCCAAACAGCCCCAAACTTTGCACACATGTTCTTAGGACCTTCCTTAACCAATTCTACATATTTCTAATGCCAAGATCAGGTAAAAGTATAAATACTACTTTTACATTCAATAAATCATTAAGTGAAAACCACATAATCTACTTGTCCTCCCAATCACTTCCAATATCTCCAAGAGTCTTACAACAGGTTATGTGCCCCAAGCTGTCACTCTCTGCAATGTCTACTACAGCTATTACTGGAATTTTTCCCTCTGCAGAGAAGTTGGATGGATCTAACTACCAAGTGTGGAAGGTGAAGATGAAGATGCCGCTACAAGAAAGAGGCCTTTGGGATACTGTCATGGGAGAAGAATGCCCTCCTAAAAACGTTGGAGAGGAAGCCTTAAAGTACCAGAAGAAAGAACAAAGTGCCTTTAATTGCTTTTGTCTTAATGTTAAGGACAAATTGCTAATTCAATGCTCAAGAGCAAAAACAGCAAAGAATGCCTGGAAAGCATTAGAAGACACCTACCAGTCATGTTCAGCTGCTAAGAAAATGTATCTGAGATGAAAATTCTTTACTATAAAGATGCTGCCAGGAGAAGAAATGAAAAATCTAATTAACAGAATTACCTTGCTGGTTGATGAGATGGAATCTGTGGGCGTACCAACTACTGATGAGGATGTGATAGTTACCATCCTGAATAGCCTGACAGACAGGTTTCAGGGCCTTGTATCAGCCCTAGAGTCCAGAACTGACAATTTGACCTTAAATTACATATATGGAAGGCTCCTGGATGAAGAATTAAGAAAATAAAGCGCAAATAAGAAAGAAGAAGAAAATGCTTTAATAAGCAATGATAACCAACAAAGGAGGTACCCAAATCCCTACAAAGGCAACAGCAACCTGTATTGTAACTACTATAAAAGAAAAGGACACACATCCAACCAGTGTCTCAAAAAGAAAGATAAGCAGCAAAAAATGCCTGAATATGCAAATGCTGCAACAACTGAAGATAGATTATAGACTTGTTCTGTTGGATAGTGCCACATTGAGCCATGAGTGCCAAATAATGCCATAGTGTGCCAAGAAGGCTAAGGGAGCCTATACTTGGCCACAGGGTGTGAAACATAGCTCTGCATCTTCATGCAAAGTGGCCCCTGCATTTCACCCATTGTGCTGGAGAAAATCCACTTTTTGACCTTTTTTTTGGATCAATGTTGTGCAGGATGTGAAAGAGCACAGAAAGACTGAAGACATGCACCTGGTACTCAATACCCATGGCACTCTGAATCTAGCTCCTGTTGCTTGTATCATGTCACAAAAATGAATGGCACTCTCTTGGTCCACTGGTACTATCTGGCACTATATTTAAATATTAGTCCTAAAGTAAAACCTATATAAAGCACCTATAGTGCCAGATAGTACCAGTGGACCAAGATAGTGCCATGCATTTTTGTGACATGATACAAGCCACAGGAGCTAGATTCAGAGTGCCATGGGTATTGAGTGCCAGATGCATGTCTCAGTTCTTCTGTGCCCTTTCACATCCTGCACAACAATGATCCAGAAAAAAAGGTCAAAAAATGGATTTTCTCCAGCACAATGGGTGAATCACAGGGGCTGCTTTGCATGAAAATGAAGATTAATGTTTCACACTCTGCGGCCAAATTTAGGTCTGCTATGCCTTTCTCACACTCAATGGCACTATTTGGCACTCATGGCTCAATGTGGCACCATCCAACGGAACAAGTCTTATTCATATCTGCACTAAATATGACCACTAACAAGGATTTGCAGACATGGTATATTGACTCTGGAACATCTCAACACTTTACACACCAAAAAGGACTCTTTACCCAATATCAAGAAATTCCAATTAAGAAGGTTTTCATGGGTGACAATAGGACACTTGATGCAGTGGGAGAAGGAACTATCCAAGTAAACCTAAGAAGCAGTGAAGGAAGCCATACACTGATTCTCAAAGAAGTACTCTATGTACCAGAAATAGCCAAGAACCTACTATCTGTAAGCAAGACCACTGCAGAAGAACTCAGTTTCAGCTTTGACAATTCTGGATACAAGATCACTAATCAAAATGGTGCCCATATTGCTTTGGGTATCAGAGATCAGAATCTATACAAGTTGACTTATATTGCATCATATTTGGAAGGCAATATAAGTAAATTAAATGAAGAAACAACAATGCTTTGGCACAGGAGATTTGGGCACATCAATTTTGATTATTTATGCAAATGATCAAAGATCAGCTAATTTCCAGAGTAAAAATTGATCCCCCAGCTAATTTGGAGCACTGTAAAGCCTGCATATATGGGAAACAAGCCAGACAACCGTTCAAGAGCTCTGGGTTAATCAAAATAAGAAAAAATTAGATCTGATGCGCTCAGATCTGTGTGGACCTATGCAAAATATATCCTTAGGTGGGATTAAGTATTTAATCACTTTTATTGATGATTATACAAGATACACATGGGTCTACTTCATGGAGAGAAAGGAAGAAGTTCTGTCTAAGTTCAGGGAGTTTAAAGCCATGGTGGAGAGAGAAACTGGTGAAAAAATCAAGAAAATATGCTCTGACAATGGTGGAGAGAGAAACTGGTGAAAAAATAAAGAAAATATGCTCTGACTGTAGTGGGGAATACACCTCAAAACTCTTCATCTACTTCTGCAAAATTCATGGGATAAAGCAAGAGACTACTGTATCATACCCCCCACAGTAAAATGGAGTAGCAGAACGTGCTAACAGATCAATAATTGATATGGCAAGATCTATGATCAATGATCAAAAATTATCCTATGATTTCTGGGCGGTGTGGTGGTGTAGAGGTACTCCTGGGAGAAGCTACACAACTCAAGGTGTGTGAGGTGTCTGATGGGTGCAATAACCTCTGTGTCTAAACTGCTGGTGTCTTTGTCAATATGTCACTATGGTAAAAGCTCCTGCTTCTCTAGCTTCCTAGGTGCTCCAAGTGTCTCCAAAGGCCTCTGTGTGTCTTGTGCACTACCCTGAAAAGCTCCTTGATGGCAGGTCTGAGATGTACTGTTGAAGGCAGGTGCAGTGATCAACTGCTAATCAATAAGGTAGAAGTGTTACTGATAGAAGGGATGATTTATTGATGAGGGATTGCTTTCCCTTAAATACTTTTCCTGATTGCCAAGTGATTACTAATGACAAGGTTCTAGAAGATTCTAGGTATCAGTGGAATTCTTGATGACATCACTATGAGCTAAAAATATGCCAAGAATGTCCTGGAAGGTTCTAAAAGGCACAGCACTCTCAACCAATCAGGAATCAGTAGTCTGAAACCTGTGCAACATAGAAATACCATATATGGTATTGAAATGGTAGAGATGGTAACACAGACCTAGGTCATGTGTCACGGGTACTGACGCGGGTACTTGCCTTATATAGATACATCTACTGATCACAAAGCCGAATAACATCTGGGATAACTAATGTTAATAACTAATCAGGGTAAACATCATATGGGGATAGTACTGATAATATGGGCAAAAGAAGAATGGGATAATACTGATAAGATAAAATATGGATAAGTATGTCATAATGACTATATGAATAAACTTGTCTGTGGGAGGTATGTTTACCCTACCACATCCACCCCCCACTTGAGCTAAAAAGTTTCAGGGAACTTTTTAGCTAACCACTGTAAGTTTGGAGAACAAAGTGCTCTCTCAGTGTTCCTCAATGAAGCCACCTGTCCTTTCTTGAGATAGAAATCTACATGATGTCATTGATCGGATATTGTTTGAGTCCACACCACAGAAGGTTGCTGTTAGTCCTGGGCTCTCTGAGTATATAGTATACCATGCTGAACCATCTGGGTAGTTCACTGCAGTTGCTCTTGCTTTTACTTCCCATGGTCTTCCAAGAAGTAATTCAAAGTTAGCCTTTGCACAAATGAATACTGGGATCTCATGGGGTATTCCTTCAATGATGAGAGGGAAGCTGTGAATAATTCCTAAAAGCTTTGATTGCCCTGAGTTGGCATCCTTCATGCTCCAATTGATATTGGTGTCTATGGGCAATAGGTCTTTGCATGGTAGTTGTTTCCAAGCCTCCAAAGGCATCACACATATCTCAGATCCACTGTCTATATGACATAGGATTTCTTGATTATGCACAGTTCCTGTAGTTGTTGCAGTTGCCACTGAGTAGTAGTGTTTCTGGCTTTGATGCAGCTTACTGATATCTTGGCTTCCTTGAACTGTCCTGACCTGGTTGCCTTGAGTTGCTTCAATTGGATGCTTTCTTATTCTGATATGCTCATCCAGAGTCTTTCTTACAGATGGTGATACACTGAGTAGCTCTCCAACCTTGATTGATATGTTGCTTCCTAGTATATGACTTGTCAGAGCCTCTGGGGTACCATTTTGCTTGACTCTAGGCTGCATGTGGTAGTTGTTGGCCTTGGCAGACTCTTGTAAAATTAATGGGGGTGATGCTTTCTTCTCAATCACAACTTCTGGCTCACATCTTGGTACTTTTGTTGCTGGGCCTGGATTAGCCATTTTTTCAGGATGGTGTCTCTTTGAAGCATAAATTGAAGCTATATGATCTTGGGCCTCTCTGGGGTCCTCATAATCAAAGTTCAGAACTTCAGCTGGATCAAAGTAGTCAGGATCTTCTCCTTCATGGAGTTGAACCTTTCTTGTATGAGAGGTGACTTGCTTGTAGTGAACTCTCATTCCTCCTTGTCCAAATGCTGTGGATAATTTGTCACCATGCTTACTGACTATGTATCCCTGAGGACTATATAGGACATCACCTGTGGATAGTAATGACTGAAGCTCTTGGCAATTTCTCTTGGAATGGTTGGCAGAGTCACACCACATGCATGTATATTTGACTTCTTTCTCTACTGGCTTCTGCCCATATGCTTTGCTGGTGAGTAGCAAAGAGAGTTTCTCTAGTTGCTGTGTCAGCTCCTGAATTTGAGTGCTTTGATTACTGGGATGAAGTAAGTCTTGGCTATCTTGGTTTTGTGCTGAGCTTGAAAGAAGCTTTCTGATTGGTGAGGTTTCTTCAGGGGCAAGTAGAATCTGCTTAGCTAACTGAAATGCAGGCAGTGAACTCATAGCTTTCACAGTAGGATTGTTTTCAATCCTTCTCACCAGGTCTTCTGGTAGTGCTCTGAGAAGATAGGCAGATAAAGTCAGATCAGTGACAATGCCTTGGGCTTTCAGTGACTCTCCAATTTGCTCAAGGCCACTCAAGTATTCTTTCAATGGTAGCTGCTTAAACTTGCTATAAGCAAAGTTCTCCAAGTCTTGAAGTGTGTAGTCAACTTGTCTCTCTCCATATTCATCAATCAAGTAGCTCTTCAAGAGGGTCCAATTTGTCAGCAGATCATTTCTTTCATATAATGAGAGCATGATCTCATCAGTGCTGTAGGGGGGCATCTCTTCAGCCATAATGGCCTCAGGTATTTTGTAGGCTCTGCAGAAAAGCTCCCACCTCTTGATGAAAGCTTTAACTTTGGTTCCATCAAAGAAAGGAGTTCCTTGCATTCCTGGTAAAGGTAGATCCATGGTCTTGATAATTTGTTCTTTCTTAAGTCTTCTAGGAGCAGTTAAGTCAAACCCCCCACGTTGGGTGCCAAATATGTGGTGGTGTAGAGGTACTCCTGGGAGAAGCTACACAACTCAAGGTGTGTGAGGTGTCTGATGGGTGCAATAACCTCTGTGTCTAAACTGCTGGTGTCTTTGTCAATATGTCACTATGGTAAAAGCTCCTGCTTCTCTAGCTTCCTAGGTGCTCCAAGTGTCTCCAAAGGCCTCTGTGTGTCTTGTGCACTACCCTGAAAAGCTCCTTGATGGCAGGTCTGAGATGTACTGTTGAAGGCAGGTGCAGTGATCAACTGCTAATCAATAAGGTAGAAGTGTTACTGATAGAAGGGATGATTTATTGATGAGGGATTGCTTTCCCTTAAATACTTTTCCTGATTGCCAAGTGATTACTAATGACAAGGTTCTAGAAGATTCTAGGTATCAGTGGAATTCTTGATGACATCACTATGAGCTAAAAATATGCCAAGAATGTCCTGGAAGGTTCTAAAAGGCACAGCACTCTCAACCAATCAGGAATCAGTAGTCTGAAACCTGTGCAACATAGAAATACCATATATGGTATTGAAATGGTAGAGATGGTAACACAGACCTAGGTCATGTGTCACGGGTACTGACGCGGGTACTTGCCTTATATAGATACATCTACTGATCACAAAGCTGAATAACATCTGGGATAACTAATGTTAATAACTAATCAGGGTAAACATCATATGGGGATAGTACTGATAATATGGGCAAAAGAAGAATGGGATAATACTGATAAGATAAAATATGGATAAGTATGTCATAATGACTATATGAATAAACTTGTCTGTGGGAGGTATGTTTACCCTACCACAGCGGAATCAGTTGCCACTGCTGTATATCTTAAAAATAGGAGTTATAACAGAATACTTTGCAATTCTACTCCATTTGAAGCATGGTATGGATACAGACAAAGTGCAGAACATCTAAGAATATTTGGGTGTACAGCATGTGCCAAGTAACTGCCTGGAAATCAGTCAAGACTTCAGTCACAAAGTGTAAAATGCATATTTTTGAGCTACTGCAATGAGAGTAAGGCATACAGACTCTACAATACCAGAGCAACAAAGCTAATCAAGTCCAGGGATGTGTTGTTTGATGAAAATTCAAAATTTTTACAAAAAATGCCTTCAGATGATGACAAAAATCTGATCTTAAATCCACCAATTGTCAGGATTGAATCAGAGCAAAACAATGAGAATTTTTTCACTCCAGAGGACTCTAAAATCCTGGTTCAGCCAGAATCAGTGCTCAGGAATATCCCAGAAGCGATCATTCCAGTATCAAATGCCCGGAGATCCAATTGGACAAGAAATAGCCCAACTTACTATATCAATGAGGGTACAAACTTAGCCTATGCCCATTCAGTCCATATTGATGAACCCCAGACTGTAAAAGAGGCCTCAAATAGCCCTCAGACAAAGTTTTGTAGATCTGCAATGACTGAGGAATATCAGGCCCTGATGGAAAATCAACTTGGGACTTAGTCAAATTACCAATCAACCAAAAATCAAGATATGCAGATGCAGATGGGTCTTCAAGACAAAATACAGGGCTAATAGTACAATTGAAAGATACAAAGCAAGACTTGGAGCCAAAGAATGCTTTCAAACAAAAGGACCTGACTATACTGCAACCTTTGCACTGGTAGCCAAGTTTAATTCCATCAGATTAATATTGGCTATTGCAGCCAAATATAAATTTTTTATTCATCAAATGGATGTAAAAGCTGCATTTTTGAATGGAGAACTTGATGAGGATGTGTATATGGACCAGCCTGATGGGTTTGTTGACCAAGGTAGCCCCCATTTGGTCTGAAAGCTTAAAAAGTCACTATATGGTCTCAAACAATCACCAAGAGCCTGGAATTGCAAGGTAGATTCTTATTTGGAATCTTCAAGTTTCAAAAGGAGTAATGCTGACTATAGTATATACTATAAGCCATATAGAACAAATCCATTTCTATTAGCTCTATATCTGGATGATCTTATTATAGCCACCAATAACCTAGAAACATTGAAAGAGACTAAATCCAGCCTATCTAAAGAGCTCAAGATGTCCAAGCAAGGAGAACTTAATTACTACTTAGGGATTAAGTTCTTCATAGACAGAAGTACCCAGACTATCACCCTAAGCCAATCCAAGTATATTCAAGATATACCAAAGAAGTACCAAATGGAAGACTGTAAACTGGCAGCTACCCAAATGGAGACAAACCTTAACTTGATCAAAACTCAACCAAATCAAGAGAGCTTGGTGCCATCTGAAAGCCCTGACTTTGCTTATCAATCAAAGATTGGCAGTCTGATGTATATCAAACTAGGAACATGTCCAGATATCTCATATTCAGTGGGAGTTGTCAGCCAACATAATCAAAACTATGGATCTGATCACATTGCAGCAGTTAAGCAGATTTTTAGATACCTAAAAGGAACTGCTGATATCTGCTTAAGATACAACTTATAAGGACTCAGAACAGGATCTGGTGGGATACTCTGATGCTGATTGGGGACAAAATTTAGAAGACAGAAGATCCACCACAGGATACACCTTTCTTTACTGTAAAGGAGCAATTTCATGGAATTCAAGAAAGCAACCAACCGTAGCACTTTCCACCACAGAGGCTGAGTATATGACAGCCTGTGAAGCTACAAAAGAAGCAATGTGGTTAAGAAAACTTTATACAGATTTAGGCCTATGTCAAAAAATGCCTATTACTTTATTTCAGGATAATCAAGGATGTATACAATTAGGTAGAAATTCAACTTTTCATGCTAGAACCAAGCACATAGATATTAGACATCATTTCATATGTGAAGCTATAGAGAATAACTTAGTTAGCTTAGTTTACTGTCCTACAGATGAAAAGATTGCGGACATATTTACCAAACCATTAGCTGGAGAGAAGTCTGAATATCTTAGGTCAAAATTAGGACTAGTCAGTATGAACATTTAGCTGAGTGGGAGTGTTGTAAAAATTTGTATTTCCATCTAAATATTCACCAAGCTTAGTCACTTAGATCATTACCTTCATATCCTATAGAATATTGACCAAATTCCTTGTTGGGATTTACTTAGAATATTTTTGCCAAAATACTAGGTACCCAGAACATGAAAATTCTCAAAGTTGTCCAAACAGCCCCAAACTTTGCACACATGTTCTTGGGACCTTCCTTAACCTATTCTATGTGTTTGTAATGCCAAGACTAGGTAAAAGTATATTATTAGGGGTGTTGGTGTAGAATGGACTGACATGTGCTGGCATGCTGAATTTGCAGAGGATGGTAAGGAATCCAGCAAGGCATGCTGGCACAATCTGGACGCAGTTACTTGCAGTCATTATTCTTTCTCTTAAAGTTCGCCTTTTGATGCCTCAAGGTACACACTCACCCTCAGTTCAATACCTTAGCACTATTGCCTTGATGAGTCCTGTGTGTATTGCTCTTGGAAGCCACTTAGCTCTACTAATATATCATATAGTACATCAGTCATTTGAGGCAAAAACACATTCAAGATCTCCTTGGTTCCCAATGTTGGGGCACAAACAAATGCATCTGGTCTGTAATGTGCAAATTGCATGTGGAATTGTTTGCATGTGGCTTCCTCATCAAATCCCCTCACTGTCAGCTCATTCCTGATTTCAATACTTGTCTTTTTATGCATCTTGTTACATACATCTGCTGTCATCTTCATGTAGAACTCATGGCACAGCATTCCACTCAGCTTCTTCTATCTCTGTCAGCTCTCTGAGGTATCCAGTTCTGCTAGATTAATGAGTAAGGTCTACATATCTGTATGAAGACTCATCATAGACATGTGGGCCATACTATAATCATTTGGTACAAATTCAAACTGATCTGACATTGATTTTTCCAGGCCAGACCACACTTGTAAGTTGGGAGATGAGTTTTCTCTGGGTTGTACTCAGGATGTGTTGAGTCATGGTATTGGGACCATAGTGGCAGATTTGGATAGACTTATGAGTAAATCATCAATAAAGTCACCAAGTCATTGTTTGAGGATTTTTTTTGCAACTTAATGATGGGATTCTTGGCAATTGATGGAGATTCAATCATGATGCATGGAAAATCAGATAAATTAAGCTGATTGCACCAAACTAATTCTAATCACCTCCACACAATCACATACCTGTTTGGATATGACTTACTCCTCTGCATGGTTATTTCTCATCAATCCCATCACTACCACTGGATTTCTGCTTGACATGTTAGAGGAGATCTATACCAGGTTCTGTGTGTGGGTTATTACTGACTGTACTTGGTAGTTGGGAGAGCTATAGATCAAGTCACTACCACTTGGCTCAGAATAGCTTTTGACAGAAGGTTACAAGATAATAAAGTCTTATGTTCATCACATTAAATATTTGTCCCTTTCCACTTGTCTCAGTTGAATATACATATATCTCACTGAGAGGGGCTTAGGTGATGAACAATGCGTTATAAAATAGGGGTGTGAACACCTTCCTGCTATGGCAAGCATTCTGACTAGGTAAGGACAGAAATAGGAGGAATGTAGTATGAGGGACTCATAGAGAGGATACTGGAGAGACTTCGGGTAGGACTCTGGGGGAGCTCTTGGGCAAAAAGTTGGTATTAAATTTAGTACTCATATATCCCAGAGGTTAAGAGGGAGCTTTGTCATTGAGGTACTATGGCAAACTTGCTTCTCCAGAGTCAATTTTGTTTACAGAGCATGGGGAGTCACCATAGTACCATTGATAGTTGTCACTTGCAAGGGGATTGCAGGCGTGTACCAGAAACCACTCAGCAGCAGAGTGGGGTGCAGCTTGGGTTATTTGAGAGATGTTTTCCATGGAGCCAAACAATTGGCAAACCATAAGGCTCTGGGTGAGCTCCTTGGGGGGATTGGAGTACAAGCAGCAATGCAATAGGGCAACAATGTCTTGCTTCTTTATCTTGCAAATGTTGTTGAGGCTTTGGTGCTCTTTTAAGAGGGCATACACTTGGTTGGCAGTCATTAGATATCAATCACAGATTCTTGCTTCTTCTGAGACATATTGTAGTACTTCTATGGAGACTGTGGTGCAATCCAGGCGTTTTGGCACTTGGCACATGGTTTCTACAGAGTCAGTGGTGGTTTCTTTGGTTTCCTGGAGTGGGACTTTGTACTGGCTCCTGAGTTGTCCTATGGTGAACCATTGTAATAGTTGTAACACAGCAATTTGGTGGATTGCATGGGTCAACTGGCCAGTATATTTAATCTGCTCACATATCTTCTCCAGGATGCTTCCTTCTTGGAAATGCAGCTTTACATGTTTGCAGATCTCTCAGAGGAGTCCTTTGAATAGGAGTTCTACTTCTTGTGCTCTTGCAGCTTGTACCAGGTCTGCATATACCTCAACAATTGTAGCACCTCTCAATGGTAAGTATGCAACAAAATAGGGGGGGCTCTTGAAGCCTGGTGAGGGTACAACAGTTGATTCCTTGCATCTTATGTCTGACTATGTCCACTATGGATATGGGAATCAATGCGGCATCCCTCTCCTTGAAGAGCAAGGAAGCTCCTCTCAGGAGGTATACGGTCTTTTTGGGTAGTGTCTTTATACTTTCTATTGGCGTGAGTAACATGTCTTGTCCCTCTCTGATTGTTTCTTGTATTATTGTGACTGCTCCAGCAAATGCCTCTTCATAGGTGGCTCTTGTCACACATAATGATTGTGTCAAATCTCTCAACACCTGCAGGTTGGACTTGTTTTTGATATTGTCTTGATTCTTGCTACTGGGGGGAGTATTGCCAGTTCCAGGTGAAACTATTTCCTTTGGCGCTTTCCATATGCATCTTTTTGTTCTCCCTTTTGGGCAAACTTCCTTGCACATATCATTTGTACCTATATTGACTAAATCTTCTCTGATAAACCTTGTATGTATCCTGTGTCTTTCTCTATCCTTGTCCTGATAATTGCTTAAGCATGCTTTGGTCTTGGTGATGATTGGTAGATCATCATGATATAGCTTCAGATGGGCTGGAACTATGTTGCTGACTGTCTTGTTGTTCAGGGTAATGGTGTATTTTGGTCCATGGTCTAAACTGATAACAGTGCAATGGCCAATCCATTAGGGTGTAAATTGTGGGCAAAACTTGAGGCCTGCAACAGTTTGGTCATACCACACCTTATTGCCTGGTTTCCATTTGTGTCTTGTTAGTATCTTGCTTTTGGGTGGTGGGGGAGGGTGTTTGTTAGCATTTTTGAATACCTTTATGTATAGGTGAGCAATACAGTGTATCAACCTTTCTACATAGTTGCTCTGTGTTGTCAGGGGGGCACCTTCCATTGTCAATCCAGCTTCTTCATGCCACTTGGGCCTTGTCCACATAGGATTACATATGGGGAGAAACCTATTGCTTTATTTGGTATGGTGCACATTGCTAGGAGTGTCAGTGAGAGCAGCTTGGCCCATGATTGGGGAAGTTCACAGTGAGGCTTCTCTAGTATGAGGCAACATGTCTGGTTCATCCTCCTGCTTAGTCCATTAGTCTGGGGGTAATGTGTGGCCATGAGGACCTGTTTCATGCCCATCTTTTTGCCCAGGTAGGTCACGGTTTTGCTCAGGAAGAAACCGCTATTGTTGGACAGGAGTATCTGATGATATCCATGCCAGCTGATGAGGTGTTCTAGAATGAGAAGGGTGACTGTCTACTGATCTTTATTTTGGATGGCTTGGGCTCCTACCCACTTTGCAAAATAATGGTAGCATTTATTATGTATTGTTCTCTTTTTTTGCTTTCATAAGCAGGCCAACAAAGTCAATCCCTACTTAGTGCAAGGGTAGGTCAACTGGTATTGGTGCAGTAGTCCCTATCTTCTGACTCCGGTTGAGTCTTTTGCAAGTGGTGCATCTTTGTAATGTATTTGTAACATTGGTCATCATTGTTTTCCAAAAAAATGTCTTTCATAACAGTTTATACATTGTTAGGGGGTTAGCATGCCCAAATGACATATGCCTTTCTTGTATGACATCTTTGCAGGCAGCTAGCAGGGAACCTTGGCTCTGAACTGTCCTTGAAGGAACCATATGTGATTTTCTTATACTTTGTACTGACACTGTTTCCTTTCAAATTCTCTCTTCTGTTTGTTTATAAAATTTATTTAGGATACTTCCCCTTCTTTTTAAAGCATATTACATCCTTGTAATCATCACTGATACATATTTGGCAAATGGGATAGCAACCAAGGAAGTCTGCATCCTGATGTTTCTTGCCAGCATGGTGTAGTGGGGACACAATGACACTCACCAACAGATGTACTCATTCCCATATTTTCTACTTCTCTATTTCTCTATTATACATATTTTAGTTTTATCCCATTTGTATTACTTGACAAGTACTATCCCATAAGCTGGCTGACTATCACACCTGCTTACCTTATTGCATAAGTTGTCTCTCACCTTATGTAAGATTACTAGCTGTAAGTGCTTCTATATTGGGCAAGGACCCATGCCAGCACCTATGACACATGGTTAACCTGTGTTACCATCCCTACTGTTTCCATACCATACATGGTATCCCTATGCTACACAGATCTCAGAGTACTGATTCCTGATTGATTGGATGTGCTTTGCCTCTTAGAACCTTCTGGCACCTACTTAGAGTACTCCTAGCTCATTCTAATGTCATTAAGATTTCTATTGATATCTGGAACCTTCTGGAACATCATGATTATTATTTGCTTAGCCAGTGAGAAAAGTATATACAGGAGGCAATCCCTCGACGGTATATCATCATCCCTTTTATCCATATACCAACTTGTTGATTAGTGTGATCACTGCTACCTGCTTCTACCAGAGCTTCCAACCCCAGACCACAGGATACTCCCAGGAAACCATGCTGACAGCCAATAGACCTTGGAGGCACTACTTGTGAGGAATACTCAGAGTAGGTATCTTTTATTACATTTGATTCTTTCCCAAGTTTGTTCATGTACAGGCAAAGATACTTCTCTGTCTTTGTAACTATTGTCCACAGCTGCATTCTTATCAAGTCCCTGCTGGTGGATATTACAGTTGTTTTGACTTTGAAGCTTTAGTACATTGTCATCTCAAAGGATGTTGAGCCCAGCACATACTTTTGCTAAGACACCAACCAAGTTGGGGATTGTTGCTCAGTAGTTCTCCCTTGACAAGCTTGTGGCTTTGATCCCCTTCACTTTAGTGTAGAGACAAAACCCAGGTATTTCTAGCAAGCTTTTGCTGGAGGTTATTGCACCCATTGAGCACCCCACACACAAAACACTTCAGAAGTGTTGGACATATCTCTCCCTTGGACTTATACACCACCACAGTGGTGAATTATCTCAAAGTTGTATTGCTGTAGTCAAAGGGCCCAACATGCTATATGGCTGGTGAAGTCTTTAGTCCCACTGGCTCCTTCACCTGCTCTCTAGAAGCATGATGTCAATACTTCTTCCGCACTTGGACTGTTCTGACAAGAGGGCTTAAACTGATTGAGTCTGTTGGCCTCCTAGCAAGGGACTCTGTTTTTGACACCTTCTTCTCCTTTGTTGCCAGTACTGGTTCTTGTTCATACCACTGTTCACATGTGCGGGCTCTGTGACTTATTTCTCCGCATACATAGCATGGAAACCATTGCTGTGGTTGTTCCATCTGTTGGGTCAGGGCTTGTATTTGGGCCTTTTGACCTACAACAGCTTCCCAAAGTGTATTGCCTTCTTTGGGGGCTTCTTGGACATTATTGATTGAGAGTTCTTGGACCTCTTGTTGTAATTCCTCTGACTCACAGTTACTTGGGAAGGTAATTTTTCCTATCTGACGGGGGATCCCTGTTCTTCTATTGCCCATATGACTATGGGGTAGCCCCCATAGCAAGATGACCCCTCTTACTTGTTTGACTAGCTCTTGTAGCATTTTACATCCCTGTTGCTCTTTGAATACCCTGCATCTTATTTTGTTGTCTAAGCCCATGATTTAATACCTCATGAGCTGTTGTTTGACCATTTTGTCCTTTGGGAGACATCAAGCAAGCTGCAGATATAGCTCTGTGTAGTCTTTGTAGCTCACTACTCCTTTTTGTGAGGACAGTAGAAGGGCATCATAGTGATATCCCTTGGCATAGAGAAATCATGCCATGTAGGCTTCTTCCAGTACATGCCAGTCACCTTTAATTGCATCTTCCATTCCATAACACCATCACCATGCTGACCCTTCCATACTTCTTGTAAACTCCCTTACTTTCCTATTGTGGTCCCATCCTGCATCAACTGCAACTCTCTCAAACTTGTTGAACCGCTCAAGGGCTCTCTCTCTCTTTCCTTTGCATGCTCTCAGCTTTATTGTAGTAGTCATGACCTCACTTGTGCATAATTCTGCAGAGATGGTACCAAATCTGTGGGTTATTACTGAGTGTACCTGGTAGTTGGGAGAGCTTTTAGGTCAAGTTAGTACCACTTGGCACAAAATAGCTTCCAATAGAAGGTAGCAAGGTAATAAAGACTTATATTGATTATGTTATGAAGCTCATCCCCTTGCACTTATCTCAGTTGGATTTATATATATCTCACTGAGAGAGGCTTGGGTAATAGACAATGTGTTACAAAATAGGGGTGTGAGCACCTTCCTACTATGGTAATTGTCTAACTAGGTAAGGACAGGAATAAGAGGAACAAAGTATGTGGGATTCAAAGGGAGGATACTGGAGAGACTTTAGGTAGGACTCTGGAGGAGTTCTTGGGCAAAGAGTGGGTATTACATTTTGTACTCACACTGTGGACCATCTGCCCCATTCTACTCAAGGAGATCCCTTGTGAAGCATCTCTGCTACCACAAGAACTATTGCCCTACAAGGTTTCATCAACTACTCATAGTAATAGAAGTCCTAGAAGCTTTCATTCCCAACTGACAGCAATGGAGAGCCACCTTGCAGAGGGTATGAATGACTTAGAGTCTGCCACAGAGATTTGCCAAACTCTTTCCCTTGGAGCCAATAAGACCATTTGAAAGGTGGGGAACTGACTTTATTGGAAGATTGCTAACTACCAGGAAATGCAACCATTGGATTCTAGTAGCAATTCACCATGCCACTAAATGGCCAGTGGCTAAAGCAGTACCTGTACCCAGTGAACAAGAAGTTGCAAGTTTCATCTACCATGAGATCCTTATGAAGTTTAGATGCCCTGTAGAGATTCAACTTCATAGAGGAGCAAAGTCTATAGCAAAGACATTGGAAGCTTACCTGGAAATGCAGCACATCAGACACTCAAAAACCTTGGCATATTATCCTAGTACTAATGAAGTCACTGAGCAGTTTAATGGATTATATGGAAAAATGCTGACCAAGTATGCAAATGAAGCTGTCAGTAGATGGGATGAGTATATAGACCATGCACTCTTTGCATACAGAGTTAGAGTGCACAACACCACTAAGCAATTGTCATATTACTAAGTGTATGGATGTAAGCCAAGGATTTCAGAAGATTTCACACAACCAAAGCTTACAGATGCCTTAGAAGATGAGCTCAGTCAGCCAAGTAGTCACCAGCAGCTGGAACAAAGATGTTAAGAGGCACAGGCCAGAATATATAAAAGTGTAGAAAAGATGAAGCAGAGATTTGATAGGAATATATCACCAGAACCATTGAGAGTTAAGATCTTTGTATTGCTGCAAAATAACACTCAGAAGAAGTTTGAGACCCAATGGACAGGACCTTTCAAGATCATCAGAGAATGTCCATTTGAAACTTACCAACTAGTGGAGAGTCCAGGTAATATCTGGGAAGATCTTGTACTTAGAGATAAGAATTATTCCATTGTACGGTGCCAGAGCATGTAGCACAATCTGCAATCTTTAAGAGCAATCAGGTGCAATATTATAGCTACCAGTAGGCAGCATTACTCTTGGACAGTTTTACACCATGTGGGACAATCTTGCACACTATGGCACAATCTGACATGATGAGGTTAGCTCAGATGATTCCACCAACTTGTAATATTTGCATCACACTTGCAATTGGATACTGCTATTATGGTAGATACAATCTGGTATTTGGATATGTTTCTTCAATGTAAATGAAAGTAAATGCGTATCACAATATGAACTACACTGATACTTACCATTTGGTAACATTCACTCCAGTTGGATGGCATCTCAGTGGTTAATTGATCCAAAAGTATCCTGAAGATGTCAGCCCCCAGTTGGCTCTTTGACCAATACACAAGCTACCTGATTTGCCATCAAATATCCCACTTTGCCCATTGAGCAAGTAGTTCCTGGATCCCAGTGATGGGATAAGGTGTCATAGCTAGCATGAAACCAATCAGATAGAAGTAAAATAGATCAAATGGCTGCACTGGTGTTGCAGATGATGTATATATATGCAGGAAGTTTATTTATAGAGGTTATGTGTCAAATCTGAGACAACATTGATATTGCCTATATCAAGAATTGGTGATCACTGATTTGCAATGGCTTGATTTGGATTGCAAAAAGAATGTGCTGCTTGCTTCATGACAAAATATGGCAATTCAATGTCATTGCATCATCTTCTCCTAGGTTCTTTTTCTCACAGGGAAAACTACTGAGGTATTTAGTAGTAATTCCCTTTACACACCTAAACTACTTCCTGGCTGACTATCCCCTTGGCTATTTGTGTATTTGTAGTTAGTATTCTGCCTCCTATTTGATTAGTGTGAAGCTGCAGCTTAGCCATGCTTAATTGCTTTGACAATGCTACTGCTGGATTAATGAGTAAGGACTATATATCTGTATGAAGGCTCATCATAGACACTTGAGCTATACTAAAATTATTTGGCAAGAACACAATTGGATCCAACATCAATTTCTCTGGTCAAGACCGTGCTTGTGAGCTTTGTCTGAGTTATACAAATGATGAGTTGAGACTTGGTATAAGGACAATAGTGATGGATTTAGATACTTTTACAGTAGTGTATTGGTATCAATCTGGTCTTATATAAAATATCAATGAAAACCAAGGTGAATGTTGAATTTTCCACATATTATGCATGATGCATCATGAATTGTATTAAAATTTATTGGATCACATCAATTGCAGATTTCCTATTTGATTATAGACTTGTGAGTAAAGCATCAGTATAAATACCAGTCATTGTTTGAGGATGATTTTTGCAACATAATGATGGGATGCATGGCAATTGATGGAGATCCAATCATAATGCATGGAATATCAATAAATAAAGCTGGTTGTGCTAAATTGATTCAAATCACCCAAGCCCAATCACTAAGGTTTCATCCCACCATCCATGGCAACAAAAGTCTTAGAAGCTTTCATTCCAAGCTGATAGCAATGGGGAGCCATCTTGCAGTGCTTATGAATGACTTAGAGCAAGCTTGGAATACTAGGATTGGAAGCTCCAATCAACTCCCATATCCCAGAGTAATCAGCAAAATGTTCCATACTAATGTAACTCTACTAATGTTACAAGTCTTGGTTTAAGAGTTGTAGAGGAATAGGGAGCTTAGCTAGTAGTGTATTCACTAAAACTTGAACTGATCTTTATTGCGGTTCCAGCAGCTCCTTATAGGCATTTTGCCAGATCAATTGCTGACTAATTATATTTCCTAATGTAGGTTGTGGCTGATGGCCCATTTGATTGCATCATCATCACCCAATAAAATCCTACTTGATATCTCCATTTCCGTCTGATAAGGATCTGCTGATTCATTTGCTGACTAATGCTACTGATTTGATAGATAATACTGATATACTGATAACCTAAACATATGACTAATTGATTTGACTAAAAAATGATCTCACTTAAACATTCAAGCGTCAGATCATAACACTAATTCTTTTTTACAGCTTCCCTCACAAAGTGGTATTGTGTACCCATCTGCTTAGTTCTGCCATGGATGGTAGAATTTCTAGATAACAAGAGACAGCTTTGATTATCTTTATAAACATATGTTGGTATATCTGATTTACTGCATAAGTCTTTGAGATATTTTTGTAGCTGTATACATATAGTCTCCCTAGTTGCATAACAAGTGGCCATAGATTCAACTTCAGTTTTAGATAAGGCTATAGTTGGTTATTTATTGCAATTCCAAGTAATAACTGCATTAGCATAAAGAAATACATACCCAGTGGTAGAGCATCTGTCAATCAGATCCCTACCATAATTTGAATTACTATGCAGTGGCAATTGGAATAGTTAATTAGTTTATGCAGAAGTATGGGTTGAGTCAAGTCACAGCAGTTAGGCAGCATCACACATATCTACAAGGTACCATAAATATGGTACTGTAATACTCTGAAGCAGCTAATAGGCAGATATTTGATGATTATAGTTGTGACACACAGGGCCATGTAACATAAAGAAGTAGAGTTATGTTTCACATTGTGAAGCCTAGAACAAGTGCTACGCTTCTTTGGTGCCCTTTAGCACTATTTGGCATTGATGGCTCAAAGTGGTACTATGTGATAGAGCAAGTCTAGTTGCCACTATATAATAATATTGCACCAGCTACTAACTACTTCCTGAATAGTAGCTAGCTGCCCTTGTCACTTTGGGCAAATTTAGTCTAGTGGCTTCCTGATGCCTTTTGGTGCACCTCAGCCTACCGGATACAGCATGCAGAGTAATAACTCTGAAGCAGAAGGTTCTTTAAAGAATTGTAAGCCTATATTGCATCAAAAAGGTACTTTGTATGAGAACACAAAACCCTAATATGCATTGATATAACACCTGTGGAAGAAAATGTCAAGATTACTTTATGGAGCCAAGTGAGGCCTGTAGTCCATTTGCAGACAAATGAATATATGTTCTGGCTAGAGATGTGGTATGGTTCTACCTGTATTAGTTATGTTTGCCTCAAGGATTAACTGCTACTTTTTGCCAAAGCTGTCTCAGGATGCAACCCACTATGCACCTAAAATAGATGGACAGCCATCATGTAGCAGGAATTGTATGACCCTGAGACCATGCTGACACTAGCTTGCAGCAAAAATTGTAAGGCCTACAAATCAGAGAATGCCACCTTTGCAAGGGTCCAACTTGCAGAAATCCACTACTTTAGGTGAAAAACATTATTAACACTCTTAATATACTCCAGTACTGTCCCAACAAAAGCTGATCATATGGTCCTGCAACATTCTGTGACTATATAGTATTGCATTTAGTATCAATAAGCTGCAAGCTTTGCTATCATATATGATGACAACTATAACAAGCAACCAAGTAGCAACACCTACACTTAAGCTATATACAACAATGCATTTGCCATAGCACCACCATGCAATGATTCTGGCAGAAACCCTACAGCCTTGTATCATTATTCTTCTCAGGCCCTATGAATCCTAGTTTCAGCTATCAATGTAAGGTCAAACACCTCCTCTGCTGGTATTTGTGCTCAACCCTTGCAATAATCAAGTGTGTTTTCTTGAACACTGTAGTTCAAGTAGTGCAGCAACCTTGTGGTGTGCCTGTAAATGTTTCAAGTTACACTATATGCATTGTAAGGGGCTTCTGAGTTACTGTGTAATTATATAATCTGTCAGTGGGATCTCTGCATAGTTTGCAATGTAATATGTGGAGGTTGTGATAGACAAAAAGTCTTTTCTGAATACTCATTTACCCCACTGAAGTGTAGCTGAAGTAACTGTGCTGCCAGCACTTGCAAAAGTGGCAGTTGACTTTATGGTAGTGGTTCTTGACTAGTATGGGGTAGAGCTCTTTCTGAACTGATGGCATTAGTTGGTCAAGATTGCAGCTTCTTTTTCATGCTCTCTTGTCTCTGGTTTAGGTAGGATTTTTTCTTTACCTTACCAATATCATTGCAAAGCCATAGATTCTACTTAGACTTGGTGCTTTGTTTGTTGGGGTACTTTTCTCCCAGACAAAAGCTGTACTAACAAATCTTGTACATTTTGCTTAACCTTGGCTGGCTCCCTTCTGGCTCCCCAATGTTTGTTTGCTGCTTATTTGGAGCTTTCTTGCCTATCTGTGACAGTAACTTGAGGAAGCCATATGTTTTCACTATGGCACACTTATTCTTTTGCCTGTAATAGTGTTTGCTATTCATGAGAAAAATTGTTAGTACTCTAACTGTGGTCCAAGATCTGCATACTCACTTTGATCCAGGACAATGCGCATAGAGCAGATTAAGTTCATTCTGCTTGGCCTTGAGTTTCCAATGAAAACATAGTATTCTAGTGTCAAGGTGATGCCAGGCTAGACTTCTAATAGCCTCTGCAATTTTATCCAACTCTTCATCACTGCAAACAATGAAGTCACCAATTTTAAACATCTCTTGCTTTTTTGGCCTAGTTAAAGATCACAACTTTTCCTCCCTTGCTGTAATAAGATTTCTGTGAGCAATATCTCTGGGCACTAGTGTTGAGCTTCTGAGGCTCAAGAGTGCTTCCCAGCTGCTAAATTGAGATATTGCTCAATTCTGGTCTCTGACATTGAGCTACACATGTTCCTACTTTGCAGCAGAGTTACTGCATTTCCTTTCTAGGGTATTAATTGCACTACATCTTTTATTTGTGAATCCTAGTGCTGAGCTATTTCCTGATTTCATTGTGCCTTCACATCTAACCTATTAGCCATTGCCCCTATTTGCCTCAGCAACTCTTTGGCAAGAGCTGACAACACACTTGCCAATATGGGTGGTGATAATGTTATGGCAATTATTTGCTGGTCCTTTACTGAAAGTACTGCATTAGCTACATTCCCATGTACCTAAGCATTGTTGACAGCTTGCAGCTCTACAGTAAATCTCAATTGCCTACTTGATTCAGAGCCTGAGGAGTCATCATTATTAACTTGATTATGCACACTGTCAATATGTCAATTACTAGATGTAGACCTGCTTGTTGCACTCTGTATCAAGGCAAGCTATTGTTTAACATTTCTTGGCTGTTTACTATGGTTAGGTTTGATTGGGAACCAGACAATGTTGTTTTATCTTGAAACAACAAGCTACCTGCACCAAGTTTTGTTGTTGAGAATTATATGAAAAAAGTTCTCTCTAGACCAAGCTTGAATCATAAGGCAGTTAATAAATTAAGTTTAATGTTTGTATGATATAAAATTAGAAATATTGTGGTTTGTTGTGGCAGTAATGTCACTGATAGGTACTTATGCTACAATATTACCAGTAGCTATATGATTTAGTTTAAATTGCCATCAATTTCAAATAGTATAATATGTCCAGTTTAACCAATACTAACTGGAATATTAATATCCTGGTTCTGACAAATCCCACTAAGAACATTTGTTAGAATATCAATGAAAAAACTTGCCACTTCTTGAAAAGCAGTATCAGAGAGTAAATCTTAGTCCAACAAGTAAAATAAAACTACAGCCAGTTGGAAAACTCAAATAAGATTTTACACAGGAATTTAAGAGTGACAAATGCAATTGCCATATATATTATATTGAGTCATACCTAAGGGGATAGGATTTCATACATGTGTGTATGTGGTGCCACAGCTTCCTTTATGGCATTACTAAGGTATGTCATTATTGAGTCTTATACTCATGTCAGTGTAATGTTGCAAATGCTGGTCAGCTTTAGTATCATATAAGTACTGATAAAGAACTTATGAACCAGAGTTATATTATTCAGTGTCAAGCTATTTGCCCCATGAACAAGACCACTTTGTTTCAAGGCTGTAATACTTGCAAAAAACAGCCATATGGCAATTGTGATTAGCCCTTCTGCCATGATTCATGCTGACATCATAGGAATGGTTGCAAGGATCATAGCCAGTGTTTTGCTAGACAGGTTATATTTGAGTATATCATCAGACACTGCTATGCCACCAATATCTGGCTGGCCACTAGATACTTAGATGATTGCATCTAGACATATTGTCATCTTGTGCAAGCTGAGCCTGCTGAGCTTGTGAAGCCTTCTGGCCCTCTTCAGCCTTCTCAACACAGTATGTATAGTGATAGCTCTGATGAACAAGGCTTACTGATGAATTATGATTCTAACTCACCTCACAGCAGCACTCAAGATGTGCCTGGCAAGCTCCAGTATTCAATGAGGCTACATGTGGGGAAAAAAAGGCCAAGGATACTTTATGGAGCCAAGTGAGCCCATGAATTCTTTTTGCAGTGAATGATGAAATCCTGTGGCTAGTGAAGTGGTGTACTTCTAAAGATATCAGTAATGGGTGCTTTGGGATCTTACTACTACTTCATGCCAAAGTAGTACACTCAGTAGGCTTGTCTAATTGTAATGTGCCAGGGCATGCAGCTCTATCCACAGCTGTAAAGAACAATTGGGCATGGTACTATAGCTACTAGTAGGCAAGATTGCTCATGGACAAATTTGCACTATGTAAGAGAGTTTTGTACTCCATGGCATAATCTGACACATTGAGGTTGGCACAGATGATTGCAGGCTGGTAATGTTTGCTTCACATGCATGGTTGGTTACCCTTGTTGTAGTATGTAATTTCCTGTAGTTGGATATGTTTCTTTGATACAAATGCATATCACACCATAAACTACTCTAATATTTACCATTTTGAATGCTATCACCTCAATTGAATGTTGTATCAATGGCTAATATGTCTGAAATTATCTTGAAGCTGTGAGCTAACAATTGGCTCATTGATCAGTACATAAGCTCCCTGATTTGCCATTAAATATTGCATTTTGCCCATTAAGCAAGTAAGTCCATGATCTGTGTAGTTAGACAAGGTGTCAAGTAAGCATGCATCCTATTGCGTAGGTGCAAATCAGATTAAATAGCTGCACTGGTATTACATATGATGTGTACATATGCCGGGTGTTTATCATAAGGGCTCTGTCTCAAATGTGAGGCAATCTTGATCTCACTTGAAACACAAACATAGTGATCACAGATTTGCAACAGCTTGATTTGGATCACACAAAAAATGCATTATTGGATCATGACAAATGGTAGCAATTCATTGTGATTACAATTTCTGCTGCAAGGTTTTTTGTAGTGGGAGTAGCACTAAAGCATTTGGTAGTAATTCTCTTTGCATACCTGACCTACTTCCTTGTTGACCATCTTCTTGGCTACTTGATTGCTTGTGGTCAGTATTTTGCCTACTATTGATGAGTGCAATGCTGGAACTAGGCCATGCTGAATTGCTCCAGATGATATAACAGAACCAGCCTGAAGTGGCACATACTGACATGTTTTGTTACTTGCCTAAGGCTCTAGTGGCACAGGCACTTTGTGAGGGTCATTGTCAGTCAGTTCACCAGAAGTAGCTAGCTGAAGTTGATGTTGAAATAATTAGGAATCCACCTAATTATTAATATATTATGAACTAGCATCAAGTTAAGTGATATATTTCAGATTATTAACTTGGAAATTAGTTTGTAAGATATTTGCTAATTATCAGGAATCAGAGAAGTACAGAATTTTAGGAAGATTTGAAGCTTGTCCAAATGAGCTGAAACTTGCACATGTACTCCTGAGACTCCCCTGACAGCTACCAAATAGTACATTTACATAGTTCTGCAATAAGTATAAATACTGTGTTGTAACGCAATAAAGCAACAAGTGAATATCATGTAAATCTTCTAATTCTCCAATTCACTTCCAATATAGGTCTCTAATATTTTGACAGTTCAGGCATGCCAGCAAGTGCAGGTGCAACATGATGCATTGGCATAGCCCATGGCTGAGTTTGATGTAATATTACATATTGACCCAACTTGGTGTGCACCAATAGACCTGTGTCTAAATGAGCAGTTTGATGAGTTTGGGTATATATGCTCCAAAGCACACTAGCTTGAACCAGGGTGCACTTTGGCAGGGTGTCAGAGTAGATTAGACTAGCATGCATGGCACACCAATGTTGCAGGGGATCGTAAGGAATCCAGCTGGGTGTGCTGACACAATCTTGATGCCATTGCTTGTGGTCTGTATTCTTCCTTTTGAAGCTCACCTGATTCCTCAAGGTATTCACTTACCCTTTGTCTGATACATTGGAACTGTTGCCTTGAAGAGTCCTGTGTGTATTGCTCTTAAAAGCCACTTAGCTCTACCAATATATCACATACTACATAATTTATTTAAGGCAAAAACTGATTTAAAATCTCTTGGTTTTTAATACTTGTCTGGCTATATATCTTCTGATGTACATATACTGGCACCTTGATGAATAACTTGTGTCACAGCTTTCTATTCAGATTCATCCATCTCTGTTGACTCCTGTGGGTATCTAGTTCTGCTAGATTAGTGAGTAGTGCCCAAATATCTTAATTTGGTCTGGGTTATACTAAAGAAGAGCTATGACTTGGCATAGGGCCCATAGTAACAGATTTGGATACATATACAGAAGTGTACTGCCATCAACCTGGTCTTATATGAATTATCTGAGGACCATTGTGTTTGTGGAATTTTCCATATGATAGACTTGTTCTGTTGCACCTCATGGTGTTGTGTTTCTTTAGAATATCAGTTAAAGGGGCTGCAATACTTGCAAAGGACTTAAAAAATCTCCAATAATAGGAGACCATTCCAAGGAATGATCTGAGTTCTGATATGCTATGGAGCTGCTTCAGCTTCTTGATGACTTCTATCTTTGTTGGGTCTGGGGTAACTTCTGTACTAGTCACTATGTGTCTCAGGTACCCAACAAGTTCCTTCAAGAATGCACACTTTGTTAGCTTACCATACAGCTTGTTCTCTCTTAGCTTCTTCAAGACCTTTTCAACGTGCACCAAGTGTTTCTCAGCTATCTTGCTGCATATCAATATGTCATCCAGATATATTACCACAAACTTGTATTCCAGGATGACTGCTAGCATCAAGGTCATGAATGTTGCAGGGGCATTGGTAAGGCCAAAACTCACAACTAGGAGCTTGTAATATCCCTATCTGGTCCTGATTGCTGTCTTAGGGATGTCTTCTGGTTTCACCCAATCTGGTTGTACCCTGATATAAGGTCAATCTTGCTGAGTATTGTAGCTCCATTGTGTTGGTCCAAATGCTCATCAATCCAAGGTATGGAGTACTTATTCTTCATGGTAACTGAGTTGATGGCACTGTAGTCAATGCACATCCTGAGTGCTACATCCTTCTTCTTTGCAAGAAGTACTGTTGCTCCCCAAGGTGACTTGCTGGGTCTGATGTATCCTTGCTCTGATAACTAATCTGCTTGTCTCTTCATCTATTCCAACTCCAATGGACTCATTCTGTAAGGTGTCTTACTGACTGGAGTGCTATCTCCTTTGTCAATGGCATGATCCATGCCTCTGACTGGTGGTAGCCTTATGAGTTTCTCTGAAAATACATATGAATATTCCTTCAAATGAGAATGCACCTTCTGGGATGCTGGAGTAGAAAATTTGTCCTGTATATCATCATGAAGAACATCTGGGTACCTATCTAGGTGCTCTACAGAACTGTGTCTTGCGAAGATCATTTATTTCACACACACTGAAATTGACCAACTTAAAATCCAGTTTGGCAGGTAAAAGATCATAGGTATTATTTTCCTTCTGGATCTGAGTAGCCTGGGATCTTCAGTTGATTGATGGATTACAACAAAATAGCCAGGTTTTTCCAAGTACAAGGCCAAACTTACAGTTCCAAATGTAAAGGACTGTAGGTTTTCTTCATAGTAATTGGTCTTCATCCTAACTGGCTGAGTAGTACAGTTGATTATGTGCGTTATGATCTACAGCTCCAATGTTTAAGTTAAATCAGTTTTTAATCAGATCAAGTAGCTATATGTTTAGCCTATTAGTATATCAGTATTAGCTATCAAATCAGTGGCATAAGTCAGCAGATCCTCAGCAGACACAAATAGATATACTAAGTAGGATTTATTGAGTGATGATGATGCAGTAAAATGAGTCATCAGCCACAACTTACATTAGGAAATACAATTATTCAGCAATTGAACTGGCAAAATGTATCTAAGGAGCTGCTGGAACCTCAATAAAAATCAGTTCAAGTTTTAGTGAATACTATTCTAGCTAAGCTCCCTATTCTTCTACAACTCTGATATCAAGACTTGCAACATTGGTAGCAGCTATAACTAGAAACCTCCCTCCCAATGAAAGAAGAAGCCTTCCTCAAGATGTTCAAAAATCAAGAATGGAAGAATGCTGTGCAGCAAATGCTGGCCCAACAGCAACAGTTACTCCAGATCCTTAGCCAGCAGCAACAAGGAATGGCTACAATGGCCCAAAGCCAGCAAAACCCTGTCAAGAGCAACTTAAGTGTGAAGGTCAACCGGTACCATGGTAGAGTCAATGAAAACCTGGGAACTTAGCACTTCTGGATTGAAGAAACTTTCATGGCTAAGGGAATTGCTCCAGATAGCTACTTACATTATGCAGCCGCTTACCTGGCAGATGCAGCTTTACAGTGGTACCACAACAAGATCTGGTAAGCCACCATGGTGGGATGCTCAACAATTTCTACCTGGGATGAGTTTGTGTCAGAAATTCCAGATGCTTCTGAACCTCCATACCAGCAGACACTATTAAGCTTAAAGTACAATCATATGCAGTGCCCATGGAAGTAGATGCTTTGCAGAAGATTCCGACCGCCAAAGCTTGTAAGAAGAAAGGCCTCTGCTTCAATTGCCACCAGTAAGGACTTATTGCAAAGTAGTGCCCTCAGAGAAGAAATGGACACCAGCCATGAAGAACCTTCATCCATATTGGAGCCCTTAAGCACAGTAACATGGAGGATGAACTTGAAGAAGACTCAGACCTCACCTTCCATATGACAGATCATTACCTATTCCAGAGGGCTATTTTGTTGCAATCCATCAATCAACTGGGGAACCCATGCTACTCAGATCTAGGAGGACAACAAGACCTATAGCTATTATTGGCCAGACTGGATTTCAACTAGGTCAATTCCAATGTGTGTGAAACAAGTGAACTTAGCAAGACACAGTTCTATTGAGCACTTGGAAAAGGCACCCAGATTATTCCCATGGCAGTATTATAGGAGGATTTCTCTACTCCAGTACCCCAGAAGGTTCAGACTCTTTGAAGGATTATTCCAACATATTTCCAGATGGACCTGCCAGCCTACCACCAGTCCAAGAGGTGGATCATGCCATTGGCTCAGGAGTTAGCCCTCCAGTGAGTAAGACACCTTATGGAATGAGTCAAGTGGAATAGGAAGAGATGAAGAGACAAATAGATCATTTATTGGAGCAAGGATATATCAGACCCAGCCAGTCACCTTGGGGAGCACCTGTACTTATTGTGAAGAAGAAGGATGGAACACTCAGGATGTGCACTGACTACAGAGCCCCCAACTCAGTTACTATGAAGAATAAGTACCCCACACCTTGGATTGATGAGCTTTGGACTAACTCAATGGAGCCACTATATTCAGCAAGATTAACCTGATGTCAGGATACTACCAGATTAGGGTGAAGCCAGAAGTCAACCCTAAGACAGCAATCAGGATCAGATATGGACATTACAAGTACTTAGTCATGAGTTTTGGCCTTACCAATGCCCCTGCAACATTCATGACCCTGTTTCAGACTGTCTTCCAGGAGTACTTAGACAAGTTTGTGATAATCTACCTAGATGACATATTGTTATACAGCAAGACAGTAGAGGATCACATGGTGCACATTGAAAAGGTCTTGAAGAAGCTAAGAGAGAACAAACTATATGGCAAGCTAGCCAAGTGTGAATTCTTCAAGGAGCATGTTGAACATCTGGGACACATATGACTGGCACTATTTTGAAGGAGTCAAATGCACTGTGAAGACTGATCATGCCTCCCTCAAGTATATATTTACTCAGAAGGTACTCTCTAGAGAATGACAAGATGGAGTGAATACATTCAGCAATTTGATTTGGAGATTGTCTACTGCCCTGCAAAAGACAACACAGTTGCTAATGATTTATCAAGATTTGAACAAGTTGCACAACTTAACTTGGTGCATGAATCAGATTGGCCTAGCCTATTACCAAAGTACTTGGAGGACCAAGCCATTCCTAATGAGGTGGATGAAGAGATCAAGAAGATAATCCAGGATGAAGCCAGCAAATTTGTGGTACAGGATGAAACACTCTACCAAATTGTTGATGGGAGCCCTATTGCCACTTGCCCTTATGTTGCTTGCCTGGATTTAATACATCAGCTACACAACAGATATGGTCATCATGGAGTTGAAGGAACCTATGGCCTTGTGAAAGCCAGAGCATGGTGGCCCAGAATGAAAAAAGACATTGAGAAGCTAGTAAAAATACGCCCAAGTTGCCAAATCAACCAAGGCCAACCACAGAGATTTGCCAAACTCTTTCCCTTGGAGCCAATAAGACCATTTGAAAGGTGGGGAACTGACTTTATTGGAAGATTGCTAACTACCAGGAAATGCAACCATTGGATTCTAGTAGCAATTCACCATGCCACTAAATGGCCAGTGGCTAAAGCAGTACCTGTACCCAGTGAACAAGAAGTTGCAAGTTTCATCTACCATGAGATCCTTATGAAGTTTAGATGCCCTGTAGAGATTCAACTTCATAGAGGAGCAAAGTCTATAGCAAAGACATTGGAAGCTTACCTGGAAATGCAGCACATCAGACACTCAAAAACCTTGGCATATTATCCTAGTACTAATGAAGTCACTGAGCAGTTTAATGGATTATATGGAAAAATGCTGACCAAGTATGCAAATGAAGCTGTCAGTAGATGGGATGAGTATATAGACCATGCACTCTTTGCATACAGAGTAAGAGTGCACAACCCCACTCAACAATTGCCATTTTACTCAGTGTATGGATGTGAACCAAGGATTCCAGGTGATCTCACACAACCAAAGCTTACAAATGTCTTAGAAGATGAACTCAGTCAGCCAAGTAGACACCAGCAGCTGGAACAAAGACATCAAGAGGCACAGGCAAAAGTATCTCAAAGTGCAGAAAAGATGAAGCCGGGATTTGATAAGACTATATCACCAGAATCATTGACAGTTAGGAACTTTGTATTGCTGAGAAACAATACTTGGAAGAAGTTAGAGCCACAAAGGACAGGTCCTCTTATGAGCATCAAAGAATGTCCATTTGCAACTTACCAACTAGCGGACAAACAAGGGAACATCTGGAAAGATTTAGTTCATAGAGACAGACTGAAGCTTGCAAGACTTGCCAACAATACTGAACCTTCAAGATGTTAATAACATAAGAAAAGTGATTCAGGAGAACCCTCTCAGCTTCAGTAGGGGAGAATGTTATGATCTACCGCTTAAATGCTTAAGTTAGACCAGTTTTTAGTCAAGTCAAGTAGTTATATGTTTAGCCTATCAGTATATCAGTATTATCTACCAAATCAGTAGCATTAGTCAGCAGATGAATCAGCAGACACTTATCAGACAGGAATAGATATACATTAAGTAGGATCTTATTGGGTGATGCTAATGCAATCTAATGAGTCATCAGCCACAGCCCACATTGGCAAATACAATTAGTCAGCAATAGATCTGGCAAAAATGCATATAAGGGGCTGCTGGAACCTCAATAAAAATCATTTCAGGTTTTAGTAAATACAATACTAGCTAAACTCCCTATTCCTCTACTACTCTTATACCATGGCTTGTAACATGTGAGAGTTCCAAACAGCTATTGAGACTGAAGTGGATTTTGTGGGTTCCAACTTGATTCCAGCTTTCAAAGCAAATTGCTTTGACATGTACTCATGCAATGCTCCTTAGTCAATAATGATCTAGGCAGTTATTCCATTGAATACTCCACTGAAGCATAATAGCTTTCCTGAGTTTGTGGTCATCTGGAATAGGTGTTTTTCTGTCATATGGAAGGTGAGTTCTGAGTTTTCTTCAAGTGCATCCTCCATGTTACTCTGCTCAAGGGATTCAATATGATTGAAGGTTCTTGATGGCTGGCATCAATTTCTTCTGTGAGGGCAGTACTTTGCAATATGTCCCTGCTTGTGGCAATTGAAGCAAAGTCCTTTCTTCTTACAAACTTCTGAGGTGGGATTCTTCTGCATAGCATCTATTTCTGTTGGCACTGCTTCTGATTGTCTTCTTTCATAGTGATTGTAACCTCTCTGATCAGTCATTGTGGGCTTTCCAACTCCAAGTATAGCTTATTTATAGTCAACAGCAATCTTGATGGCTTCTTGTTATGAATAGACACAAGGCAGGAGAGTACAGCTAGGCAAGGCAGGACCAGGAAAGGACTTAGGTGTGGATCAACAAGGCAAGATATGTTTCCAAGGCAAGGCTGTTTATTCAAGACCTGTATTTATCCAACTGAGGAATACATAAGGGGGGATAAGACTATATATACTTCTTGGCAATATGGATGCCAAGAGATATTGGCTAATACTGATGGGGCTCTGGGGTGAGGCATAGTAAGTGTGCCAAGATAGAATAAACTGCAACTCACTTAGCCTTGAAAGCTTCTTCAATCTGGAGGAGCCAGGTGCCCAGGTTTTCATTGCCTTTACTATGGTACCAGTTGACCTTCACACTAAAGTTGATCTGGACAGGGTTTGCTGGCTTTGGGCCATTGTAGCCATTCCTTGTTGCTGCTGGCTAAGGATCTGGAGTAACTGGTGCTGTTGGGCCTGGATTTGCTGCACAGCATTCTTCCATTCTTGATTTTTGAACATCTTGAGGAAGGCTTCTTCTTTCATTGGGAGGGAGGTTTCTAGTTATAGCTGCTACCAATGTTGCAAGTCTTGATATAAGAGTTGTAGAGGAAAAGGGAGCTTAGAATAAGTAAAATAGGTAAGGTATTATTAATGCACAGTATATTGATACAAGACAACATCCACCAAGAGAAATGTGTCTGGAGCATTATGAGGTATATATAAAGAAATAAAAGCACTGTTCTGAGCAACATTAGTAAGATTGAGTACAAACACCAGTAACTGTATCCTACCACTGGCATAATGGTAGAAATTAAAGTGCCAGCTAGTGCTGTAGAGTGCCAGATTGATTGAGCACTCTAAACAGGCTGGCACTATATGGCATTATCTAACATAACAAGTCTATTATACATGATACATTTTGGATAGTGTTGCAATGGATCAGATCACATCAATTGCAAATTTTCAATTTGACTATAGACTTGTGAGTAGATCACCAATAAAATCTCCAAGTCATTGTTACAGGATGATTTTTGCAATATAATGATAGGATTCATGGCAATTGTTGGAGACTTAATCATAATGTATTGAAAATCAAATAAATTATGCTGATCACACCAAATCAATTCATATCACCTCTGCTTGGTCACATACCAGTTTTGGTATAACTTCCTCATCTGAGTGGTTTTTTCTCATTAATCCCATCATTACCACTGGATTTCCTTTTGCCACATTAGAGGAGATATATACCAAGTACTGTGAACCATCTACCCTAGTCTATTAAAGGAGATCCCTTGTTAAGCTTTTCTGTCATTACAAGAATTATTGCGCAAGTTTGAGAATTTTCATGTTCTGGTACTGATCTAAGTGACTAAGTTGGGTGAATATTTAGGTTGTATCACAAATTTTACAACAATTCATAGAATATTTTCACCAAAATACCTGGTATCCAGAACTTGAAAACTCTAAAACTTTTCTAAACAGCCCCAGGTTTTGAGCACATGCTCTTGGGACCTTTCTAATCCTATTCTACATGTTTGTAATGCCAACATGATGTAAAGGTATAAATACTACACTTATATTCAATAAATCATTAAGTGAGCACTACATAATCTATTTGTCCTCCCAATCACTTCCAATATCCTCAAGACTCCTAATACATAAGCTACAATAGGACCATTTCCAAGTGATCATAACTTTGTCATAAGGCGGTCTGATCACCATCAAGTCTATCATTATGTCAGGCATTTTAGATGGCAAAACTATGGCACAATCTGGCCATAACATTGTTCAGAGGGTCAAGTATTGCAAGCTGCCAACCATATTACAGCCTTACTAAGGGATTCTCACAGTTTATGGTGATTTGATGCACTTGGGAGACCAGAATATTTCCATAAAGAACAAGACATAGGGGAAACCATTGTTTGAATTGTTGTAAAAGTTGTAATTCCATCTAAATATTCACCTAGCTGGGTAACTTTTATCATTACCTTCAAAACCTAGGGAATACTGACCAAATTCCTTGATGGAATTTACTTAGAATATTTTGACCAAAATACCAGGCACCCAAATCACAAAAATTCTCAAAGTTGTCCAAACAGCCCCATGCTGCACACATGTTCTTGGGACCTTCCTGAACCTATTCAATGGGTCTGTTATGCAAAGACCATGTAAAAGTATGAATACTACTTTTATGTAAAGTATGAATACTACTTTTACATTCAATAAATGATTAAGTAAAAACCACACAATATACTTGTACTCCCAATCACTTCCAATATCTCCAAGTCTCTTACAGCAGTTGAATGGTTGAAAAAATATGTCAAAAGGCCGTCCAAAGTTAAAGTCCTGTGACTAAGTGGTACTGATCCTGTCAGAACACTGTCCAGAGACCATTGAAAAATAATTGCACCCCAGATTTCACAAAAAACTTAGTCAAAATTTTTCATCACAACAATACAGAAGTGGCTTTTGATTGGTTCCCTGCCAATTTGCTCACTTTCTGATACTGGACACACTATCACCTCCTATGTTTGGGTGTGTTGATTGGCTATTGCCTTTTTTTCTCACTCCTTACTCCCTGACTCAACCATTCCTCTTACTTTTCATGTGTACAAATTGATTTATTTCCTTCAAAACTTCAGTTGTACCTCAATTGCCAATTGTATTGACTTATGCAAGTCCCTATACCCTGCACTAACATTAACCCCAACCCCACACTCAACAAGTCACTCCATTAAAATCCACCACTCAATAAGTGTTTCTGCTGTAATACTCTGGTTCAACAACTTTTTCAAGAACCTAATGGCTTTATACCACTCTTTATTCACTGGTTCCCACACATCCTGGTCTTTGGCCAGCACTGCAAGGTCTAGCACCTCATCTGCCAGTCTTTGCAATAAATCCTTGCAATAGTCAAGTGCATTTTCTTGAGCTCTGCTCTTGAAGAAGTGCTGCAACCTCTTGGTGTGCCTATTAATGCTCCAAAATTCCACCAAAGGCATTGGGATATTCTTTTGAGTTCTTGACGTGGTAGTCTTGTCTGTCAGTGAGATCTCCACCCTGTCAACAATGGAGGATGTAGAGGCTGAGGTAGACAAATTGCCTTTTTCTGCAAACTCATCTACCTTGCTAGAGTGTAGCTCAGCTAGCTGTGCTTCCAACTCTTGTGAAAACAGCTGTTTTCTTGTTGGTAGTTCTTCTGGGCTATGATAGAATTCAGTCTGTTTGGGGCTGCGGTGTTAATTGGCAGGAACTGCTGTTTTTCTTTCATGCCTCCATGTCTTTGACTTGGGCAAACATTTCTCCCTTTGCCTTTTCCTTTATTACTGCCAGGCCTTTCACTGCTAGTTTGTCTGAGTGCTTTTTCTATTGAGCTACATATTCTACTTGATAAATTCTGCACTGACGCATCTCTTTTGGCCTGCTTGTCCCTTCCTGGCACTCTTCTGGCAACCAGATGTTTCTTTTCTGCTTGTTTTAAGCTCTCAACTGTAGTTGTGACAGGCTCCTGTAAAAGCCACAGGTTTTTATCATTGCCAGGTCCATCACTGCTACTTTGACTGAGTGCTTCTTGAGTGGTACTACGCTTTTTCCTTGATATATATATTGTGCTGGTGCATCTGTGTCTGCCTGCTTGCCCCTAATTGGCACCCTTCCAGCTACCTGACATCTCTTTGACACTTGTCTTGAGCTTTTGGCCCTGCTTGTAATGGGCTTTTGAGGAAGCCACTGATTTTTAGCCATGGCACCCTTGTTCTTCTGCCTCAGATAGTTTCTGCTATTCTTAAAATACTTTCTTAGCAAATCAATGCTGGCCCTGCATCTGTTTGCCCATTTGAATTCAGGATAATGCTCATGGAGCAAGTCAAATGCATTCTGCCTGGCCTTGAATTCCTGATATTTCTAAGGTATGCTGGCCTCAAGGTGATGGTGTACTAAACTTCTGACAGCCTCTTGTATATTAGCCAACTCTTCATTATTGCACTCAACGGCTTCACAGATCTTCAATGTCTTTTGATTTTTAGGCTTCAGTCTAAATACCACATTGTATCCCTCCCATGCTGTGATAGGCCTTTCTGAGGGTTTTAACTTTGGGCACCGTAGTTGTGCTTCAAAGACTGTATGGTGTTCCTCTGCTATCACATTGGGAATGGCTCAAATCTTGGCTGCAACATTGAACTGCTTGAGTTCCTTCTTTGCAGCAAAGACACTGCTTTCTCTACCTAGAATATTGATTGCTCGACATGTATTATCTGCTCATCCTGTTTCTGGACTATTTCCTGGTTTCTCTGCACCATAGCATTTATCCTAGCAGCCACTGCACCTAATTACTTCATTAATGCTTTGGTATGAGCTGACAATATACTTGCTAATATGGGTGGTGGTGATGTTATCATGGCCACTTGCTGGTGTTCAACTGAGGGTACTGTGTTTGCTACATTCTCATCTACCTGTGCATAATAGTCAGCTTGTGGCTCCACAGAGGTTCTCAATTGCCTACTAGACTGAGAGCCTGAGGAGTTTGCATTATTACCTTCAGCAGGCACACTGTCAACATGGCCTTTTTTGGATGTAGTCCTGCTTGTTGCACTGAATGTCAAAGCAAGCTGTTGTCCAGCCATTCTTCTGCTGCTGTTGGTGGTAGGGCTTGGTTGGGAACCTGATGACTTTGCTTTATTTTTTGGCAACATATATATGGAAGTGAGTCAAACCAAAGGGGGAATAGTGTTACATGTACGTGTGTATGTGGTGCCACAACTTTAATCATAATGCTTACTATTGCAGGGCATCATTGAATCTTACATTCATGTAGGTGCAATATCTCAAATACAGGACTTTCTTAAATTCACATGAGTATTGACCAAAAAATGATACAATAGCTTTACATTGTTGTAGGTCAAACTGTTTGCCCCATGGACAAGACTACTTTGACTCAATGCTGTAAGAGAAGAGAAAAAAGACCATGTGGCTATTGCAGTAAGCCTCCCAGCCATGAAGCACACAGACAGCATAAGAAGTATTACAAGCATCATGGCCAGTGTTTTGCCATACAAGTCATATTTGACCATTCATTAGTCACTACTGTACCAAATTATCTTGCCGGCCAGTTGATACTTCTATATTAGCACCTGGCTGTCTTTGTCACCTTGTGCTGTAGTGGGGTCACAGTGACACCCACTGACAGATGTACTCATTCCCATATTTTCTACTTCCATATTTCTCTACTACACTTATTTTAGTCTTATCCCATTTATGTTACCTGATCAGTACTATCCCATGAGCCAGTTGACTATCACACCTGCTTACCTTATTGCATAAGTTATACCTCACTTTATGCAAGATTACTAGCTGTAAGTGCTCCTATATTTGGTAAGTACCCACACCAGTACCTGTGACACATGATAAACCCATGTCACCATCCCTACCATTTCCATACCATATATGGTATGCTTATGTTACAAAGGTTTCAGAGAACTGATTCCTGATTGGTTGGCTATGCCATGCCACTTAGAACCTTCCAGCACCTACTTAGAATACTCTTAGCCCATTCTGATATCATTAAGATTTCTATTGATCTCCAGAACCTTTGGGAGCACCATGATTAGTAATCACTTAGCCAGTGAGAAAAGTATATAAGGGAGGCAATCCTCAACAATAAATCATCATCCTTTTTATCAATATATCAACTTGTTGATTAGTGTGATAATTGCTACCTGCTGCTACCAGAACTTCCAATCCCAGACCACAAGACACTCCCAGGAAACTGCGCTGACAGCCAACTGATCTTGGAGGCACTACTTGTGAGGAATATTCAGAGTAGGTATCATTTATTATATTTAATTCTTTTCCAAGTTTGTTCTTGTACAGGCAAAGATAGTTTTTGTCTTTGTAACTATTGATCACAGCTGCATTCTTATCAAGTTCCTGTTGGTGGAGCTTACAGTTGTTATGACTTTGGATGCATTAGTACATTGTCATCTCAAAGGATGCTGAGCCCAGCACATACTTACTGTTAAGATGCCAACTAAGTGGGGATTGTAGCTCAATAGTTTTCCCTTGACAAGTTTGTGGCTTTATTCCCCATCACATCAGAGTAGAGACAGAACCCAAGTATTCCTAGCAAGCTTTTGCCAGAGGTTATTGCATCCAATGAACACCCCACACACAAAACACTTGCAGAAGTGTTAGACATATCTCTCCGTTGGACTTATACATCACCACAGTGCAAACTGAGTCAGGTGAATTTGTGACTCCTTTAGGCTCACCTCAGCCTTCTGAATATTGCACACAGAGTGATAGCTCTGACAAAGAAGGTTCCCTGATGGAATGTGAGCCTATCTCCCCTAACAACTGTGCCACATATGAGCCTGGTCAGATCCCTATATGCAATGGGACAACACCCATTGAGACAAATGCCAAGGATACTTCATGGAGCCAAGTCAGCCAAGTAATCCATCTACTGGTGAATGACATAATGTTGTGGCTAGAGAAGTGGTATGTTTCCACTAATATCAGTAATGGGGGCTTTGAGCATTTATTACTACTTCTTCCCAAAATCATTCCGGGATGCAACTTACCATGTACATGGTACAAGTGGATAACTGTCATGTGGTTGGCAACATATGAGCCCAAGACTGCCCTGATTCCAGCATGTGTAAATAGCTGCCCTATGAAAAATAATTTGGTTCCATATGTGGATCCAATCTAGATCAGCCGTACAGATCCCATTAAGAGACCATCAAAATACCCTCAACATGGAATTAGTAACACTCCTAATAATCTTATAATGGGATCATGATAGTGTTTTGCTAATTTACAACCAAACAAAGGGATAAAACTTGACAATATCTTATTGGTGCTGTGACAATATTTGCATGGTATTGTTGTGGTCTTTCAGCGCTCTATAACTATTTTAGGTGGATCCAGTTAGCCAGAACATGCAATTGCCTTATATGGCAAGAAACTTGGCAGTATTTTGACAGCCACACAGCAAGACTCTGATGGCATTATACCAGCAGTATGACAGCCTACTGCTGGCTCTGTATAATGCTATTGTACCAATTGACCAAATGGTATTTCCTTTTTCTACCTCCCCTTGTGCAACTCATATATTCCACTGTAGAATAACCCCTCTTTATTTGCCTACACACTACTACCTTGGGTATTCCACATATAGTCTGAATCAAAAAATACTATGGCCTGCTGCTTACCAACCTCTACAAACATGCACACTTGCTGCAATTGACATACTTCTATAACCTCAACTTTGCAGCTTTTTAGTGTGATATTTTCAAAGTTGCCATATACCTTGTACTGCTGGTAACATATACATCTTGCAAACATATGCTTGGTTGCTGCCACTTCTGCCATGAATACCTCCTGAATATCCGCAAAGAGCTCCTCAGTATTTAGCCAATATATTCCTTCTCCCTGCTGGATTCTAGTACCCCTTATAGGTGTATTCTGGCTTTTGTTTGTGTGAATTCCAGATTGAATGGTGTAGAAGTTGACTTGTGACCATGAGAAATCCAGCATACCTTGGTAGAGCTTCCTGATAAAAATTAGTTGCTTGTTGCACACAACCCAACTTTGCATTACCTAACTGATTACCCACATATTGGGGCTGCTTGGCTTCTTAATACCATTGGCATAGGTGTATTGATGTGCACATCTGTGCTCAGTATTTGTCAACTCTTCCTGGCTGTCCTACATGTGCCAACTCATCACATCCATGACAGACTTGAAGGTGATATTCTTGATGAGATTGGGATATGGTAATACCTGCAACTTGACTTGTCTTGCAATATCCCCACACATCTGCTCCATAGAAAACTCCCAAAAGGTGAAGCAAGGCCCAACATTCTCCACACACTGTGCAAGATGGAGTAGAGAATGGATACAGTAGTAGTGGAGATCTACATGTTCAGCTTCATGTTTGTAGTGCAGCCGCTCAAATCCCATTACAAACACCTCACACAACAGCAGTGAATGTGTCAAGTTGGCATTGGTGATCTGCTTCTGGATAAATATTCCTACAATATCCACATATAACTCCCAACACTTCCAATGTACTCTTAGTAAGAATGGTTTCAGAACACCACTTGAATATATACATATCCAGTTCATCCAATCTTTGCATTTGTATTGTTGCATATGTGTATGAATATTAATTAGAGCCTGTGAGAAGTACTTAGGGTAGCAGATACTCTGCAATATCTTGCCAATTTTTTCAAATTTCTCTGGTATCTTGAAAGGCTCATGTAGCTTGAAATGACCCATGTACAACTTCTTCATGAGTATAGGGATATTTTGAAAAGCAAATGCATTGCTCCCAGTGGCAAGCTTTTGCTCCAACAGATACCCTCTATCTCAAGTATCTCCAGTTTCTGTTTGATTCCATATTCTGGCCAATGGCTTATAGCTTGCAAACTTTGCTGCAATTGTATGCTGACTTCTGTACATTCTCTCTGTGGAAAGATGATGTTCTTAGTGCTGGTGTTTAGGTAATAATAATGTGTGTGAATTATGGAGTAAATCTCCTGGATCTCACACATTGAACAGCAAACATAGCTGGACTATATTGCTGATGGCTGGGGTATCTCCAATGCAGATAATTATATGTGCTTTTACATGATGGCCATTTACTGTAATCCTGCTGGAAAGAATATAAAATTCATCTAGCAATGGGTAGAGGTAGCTATCCAGGTTGGATGGTGATTTAGGCCCATATACCAGTGAGACTACCATCATATTATTGCTCTGATACCGTAAGATGGGTGGCAGATTCAGATTGATGAGAATCAGTGGCCAGCAGGATTTGCTGGTACAGTACTTGTTTATTGAGAATCCATCAAGTGCTAAAGCAAAGGCATGGTCATACATAACTTCGAAGTAGCCCTTGCTTCTTAGCTGTTTGTAATGCTTGCCATCAAATATATTGAATATGGTTACACTTGATTGATGCTGAGTGCTGCACTGTATAGCTTTGCAATATTTGTCGGACTGCATCAGCTTCCTCAGACAATGTATTACCAGAATATATCCAGGGTGTGAACAATGTTCTCCTTCAATGGTGGTGAATTCCTGATAATTTGGACACATTGCAATGATAGCATTTTTGGATGTGTATGCCATGCAACTATTAACACATGCTGGAATCAGAATAGTCTCTGGATCATATGTTGCCAGCCACATGACAGTTGTCAGCTTGTACCATGTACATGATAAGTTGCATCACAGAATGATTTTGGGAAGAAGTAGTAATAAATGCTCAAAGCCCCCATTACTGATATTAGTGGAAACATGCCACTTCTCTAGCCACAACATTACATAATTCACCAGTAGATATATTACTTGGCTCACTTGGCTCCATAAAGTATCATTGGCATTTGTTTCAATTGGTGTTGTCTCTTTGCATATAGGGATCTGTGTTATAAGAGTCTTGGAGATATTGGAAGTGATTGGGAGAACAAGTAGATTATGTGGTTTTCACTTAAATGATTTATTGAATGTAAAAGTAGTATTTATACTTTTACCTGATCTTGGCATTACAAAGCACGTAGAATAGGTTGAGGAAGGTCCCAAGAACATGTGTGCAAAGTTTGGGGCTGCTTGGACAAACTTGAGAATTTTCATGCTCTGGGTAGCTGGTATTTGGTGAAAATATTCTAAGTAAATCCCATCAAGGAATTTGATCAGTATTCTCTAGGATCTGAAGGTAATGATCTAAGTGACTAAGTTAGGTGAATATTTAGGTGGAATTACAAATTTTTACAACACTCCCATTCAGCTAAATGTTCATACTGACTAGTCCTAATTTTGACCTAAGATATTCAAATTTGTCTCTAGCTAATGGTTTGGTAAATAAGTCTGCAATCATTTCATCTGTAGGACAGTAAACTAAGCTAACTAAGCTATTCTCTATAGCTTCACGTATGAAATGATGTCTAATATCTATGTGCTTGGTTCTAGCATGAAAAGTTGGATTTCTACCTAATTGTATACATCCTTGATTATCTTGAAATAAAGTAATAGGCATTTTTTGACATAGGCCTAAATCTGTAAACAGCTTTCTTAACCTCATTGCTTCTTTTGTAGCTTCACAGGCTGCCATATACTCTGCCTCTGTGGTGGAAAGTGCTACTGTTGGTTGCTTTCTTGAATTCCATGAAATTGCTCCTTTACAGTAAAGAAAGGTGTATCCTGTGGTGGATCTTCTGTCTTCTAGAATTCATCCCCAATCTGCATCAGAGTATCCCACAAGATCTTGTTCTGAGTCCTTATAAGTGTATCTTAAGCAGATATCAGCAGTTCCTTTTAGGTATCTAAAGATCTGCTTAACTGCTGCAATATGATCAGATCCATAGTTCTGATTATGTTGGCTGACAACTCCCACTGAATATGAGATATCTGGACATGTTCCAAGCATGATGTCCATCAGACTGCTGACCATAGATTAATAAGGAAAGTCAGGGCTTTCAAATGGCACCAAGCTCTCTTGATTTGGTTGAGTTTTGACCAAGTTAAGGTTTGTCTCCATTGGGGTAGCTGCCGGTTTACAGTCTTCCATTTTGTACTTCTTTAGTATATCTTGAATATACTTGGATTGGCTTAGGATAATAGTCTGGGTACTTCTGTCTATGGAGAACTTAATCTCTAAGTAGTGACTCAGTTCTCCTAAATCAGACATCTTGAACTCCTTAGATAGGCTGGATTTAGTCTCTTCCAATGTTTCTAGGTTATTGGCGGCTATAATAAGATCATCCACATATAGAGCTAATAGAACTGGATTTGCTCTATCTGGCTTATAGTATATACTATAGTCAGCACTACTTTTTTTGAAACTCAAGGATTCCAAATAAGAATCTATCTTGCAATTCCAGGCTCTTGGTGATTGTTTGAGACCATATAGTGACTTTTTAAGCTTGCAGACCAAATGGGGGTTATCTTGGTCAGCAAACCCATCAGGCTGGTCCATATACACGTCCTCATAAAGTTCTCCATTCAAAAATGCAGTTTTTACATCCATTTGATGTATAAAAAACTCATATTTGGCTGCAATAGCCAATATTAATCTGATGTAATTAAACTTGGCGACCAGTGCAAAGGTCTCAGTATAGTCAAGTCCTTTTGTCTGAGAGTATCTTTTGGCTACAAGTCTTGCTTTGTATCTTTCAATTGTACCATCAGCCTTGTATTTTGTCTTGAAGACCTATCTGCATCCAATTGATTTTTGGTTGATTGGTAATTTGACTAAGTCCCAAGTTTGATTTTCCATCAGGGCCTGATACTCCTCAGTCATTGCAGATCTCCAAAAATTTGTCTGAGGGCTATTTAGTGCCTCTTTTACAGTCTGGGGTTCATTAATATTGACTGAATAGGCATAGGCTAAGTTTGTACCTTCATTGATATTGTAATTTGGGCTATTTCTTGTCCAATTGGATCTCCGGGCATTTGATACTGGAATGATCACTTCTGGGATATTCCTGGGCACTGATTCTGGCTCAACCACAGTTGTAGAGTCCTCTGGAGTGAAAAAATTTTCACTGTTTTGCTCTGATTTGATCCTGACAATTGGTGGACCTGAGATCAATTATTGTCATCATCTGATGTCATTTTTTGTGAACATTTTGAATTTTCATCAAACAACACATCCCTGGACTTGATAAGCTTCTTTGCTTTGATATTGTAGAGTCTGTATGCCTTACTCTCATTGCAGTAGCCCAAAAATATGCATTTTACACTTTTTGGCTCAAATTTTGACTGATTTCCGGCCAGTTTTTTGGCATATGCTGTACACCCAAATATTCTTAGATGTTCTGCACTTGGTCTGTATCCATACCATGCTTCAAATGGAGTAGAATCACAAAGTATTCTGTTATAACTCCTATTTTTAAGATATACAGCAGTGGCAACTATGATTCCGCCCAAAAATCATATGGTAATATTTGATCATAGATCATAGATCTTGCCATATCAATTATTGATCTGTTAGCTTGTTTTGCTACTCCATTTTGCTGTGGGGAGTATGGTACAGTAGTCACTTGCTTTATCCCATGAATTTTGCAGAAGTGGATGAAGAGTTTTGAGGTATATTCTCCACCATTGTCAGAGCGTATTTTCTTGATTTTTTCACCAGTTTCTCTCTCCACCATGGCTTTAAACTCCCTGAGCTTAGACAGAGTTTCTTCCTTTCTCTCCATGAAGTAGACCCATGTGTATCTTGTATAATCATCAATAAAAGTGATTAAATACTTCATCCCACCTAAGGATAAATTTTGCATAGGTCCACACAGATCTGAGTGAATTAGATCTAATTTTTTCTTAGCTTTGATTAATCCAGAGCTCTTGAATGGTTGTCTGGCTTGTTTCCCATATATGCAGGCTTCACAGTGCTCCAAGCTAGCTGGGGGATCAATTTTTACTCCAGAAATTAGCTGATCTTTGATCATTTTGCGCAAATAATCATAATTGATGTGTCCAAATCTCCTGTGCTAAAGCATTGGTGTTTCTTCATTTAAGTTACTTATATTGGCTTCCAAATATGATGGAATATAAGTCAACTTGTATAGATTCTGATCTCTGATGCCCAAAGCAAAATGGGCACCATTTTGATCAGTGATCCTTCATCCAGAATTGTCAAAACTGAAACTGAGTCCTTCTGCTGTGGCCTTGCTTACAGAGAGTAGGTTCTTGGCTATTTCTGGTACATAGAATACTTCTTTAAAGATCAGTGTATGGCTTCCTTCACTGCTTCTAAGGTTTACTTGGATAGTTCCTTCTCCCACTGCATCAAGTGTTCTATTGTCACCCATGAAAACCTTCTTAATTGGAATTTCTTGATATTGGGTAAAAAGTTCTTTTTGGTGTGTAAAGTGTTGAGAAGCTTTGGAGTCAATACTCCATGTCTGAGAATCCTTGTTTGTGGTCATATTTAGTGCAGATATGAATAGTCTATCATCTGTTGTTGCAGCATTTTCATGTTCAGGCTTCTTTTGCTGATAATCTCTCTTTTTGAGACACCGGTCTGATGTGTGTCCTTTCCTTTTGCAGTAGTTGCAAAGTAGGTTGCTGTTGCCTTTGTAGCGTCTTGGGTATCTCCTTTGTTGGCTATCATTGCTTATTAAAGCATTTTCTTCTTCCCTCTTATTGGCACTTGATTTTCTTAATTCTTCATCCAGGAGCCTTCCATATACATAATTTAAGGTCAAATCTTCAGTTCTGGACTCTAGGGCTGATACAAGGCCCTGAAACTCGTCTGTCAGGCTATTCAGGATGGTAACTATCACATCCTCATCAGTAGTTGGTACACCCACAGATTCCATCTCATCTACCAGCAGGGTAATTCTGTTAATTAGATTTTTCATTTCTTCTCCTGGCAGCATCTTTGTAGTAAAGAATTTTCGTCTCAGATACATCTTTATGGCAGCTGAACATGACTGGTAGGTGTCTTCTAATGCTTTCCAGGCATTCTTTGCCGTTTTTGCTCTTGAGCATTGAATTAGCAATTTGTCCTTAACATTAAGGCAAATGCAGTTAAAGGCACTTTGTTCTTTCTTCTGGCACTTTAAGGCTTCCTCTCCCACGTTTTTAGGAGGTCATTCTTCTCCCATGACAATATCCCAAAGTCCTCTTTCTTGTAGCAGCATCTTCATCTTCACCTTCCACACTTGGTAGTTAGATCCATCCAACTTCTCAGCAGAGGGGAAAATTCCAGCAATAGCAGTAGTAGACATTGCAGAGAGTGACAGCTTGGGGCTCATAACCTGTTGTTAGAGTCTTGGAGATATTGGAAGTGATTGGGAGAACAAGTAGATTATGTGGTTTTCACTTAATGATTTATTGAATGTAAAAGTAGTATTGATACTTTTACCGGATCTTGGCAATACAAACACATAGAATAGGTTAAGAAAGGTCCCAAGAGCATGTTTGCAAAGTTTGGGGCTGTTTAGACAACTTTGAGAATTTTCATGTTCTGGGTACCGGGTATTTTGGTGAAAATATTCTAAGTAAATCCTGTCAAGCAATTTGGTCAGTATTCTCTAGGATTTGAAGGTAATGATCTAAGTGACTAAGTTAGGTGAATATTTAGGTGGAAATACAAATTTTTAAAACAATCTGACCAGGCTCATATGTGGCACAGTTGTTAGGGGAGATAGACCCAAAATCCATCAGTGAACATTCTTTGTTAGAGCTATCACTCTGTGTGCCATATTCAGAAAGCTGAGGTGAGCCCAAAGGTGTCACAAACTCACCTGACTTAGTTTGCACAAGGTGACAAAGATGGCCAGGTGGCAAAATAGAAGTATCAACTGGCTGGCAAGATAATGTTGGTACAGTAGTGACCAATGAATGATTAATATGACTTGGGTGGCAGAGTACTGGCCATGATCCTTATAATACTTCCTATGCTGTCTGTATGCTTCATTGCTGAGAGGCTTGCCACAACAGCCACGTGGTCTTTTTTCTCTTCTCTTACAGCATTGAGTCAAAGTAGTCTTGTCCATGGAGCAAACAGATTGACCTTCAGCAATGTAATGCTACTATATCACTTTTTGGTCAATACTCATGTGAACTTGAGACAGTCTTGTATTTGAGATATTGCACCTACATGAATGTAAGATTCAATGATGCCCTGCAATAGTAAGCATTATGATTAAAGTTGTGGCACCACATACACACGTATATGTAACACTATTTCCCCTTTGGTATGACTCACTTCCATATATATCCCGCCAAAAAACAAAGCAAAGCTGTCTGGTTCCCAACCAAACCCCACCAATGATGGTAACAGAAGAACAGTTGGACAACAGCATGCTTTGACATTTAATGCAACAAGCAGGGCTACATCCAAAAAAGGCCCTGTGGACAGTGTGCCCATTCAAGGTAATAATGCAGACTTCTCAGGCTCTCAGTCAAGTAGGCAATTGAGAACCTCTGTGGAGCCACAAGCTGACTATTATGCACAGGTAGATGAGAATGTAGCAAACACAGTACCCTCAGTTGAAGACCAGCAAGTGGCCATGATAACATCACCACCACCCATATTAGCAAGTATATTGTCAGCTCATACCAAAGCATTAATGAAGTAATTAGGTGCAGTGGCTGCTAGGATAAATGCTATGGTGCAGAGAAACCAGGAAATAGTCCAGAAACAGGATGAGCAGATAATACATGTCGAGCAATCAATATTCTAGGTAGAGAAAGCAGTGTCTTTGCTGCAAAGAAGGAACTCAAGCAGTTCAATGTTGCAGCCAAGATTTGAGCCATTCCCAATGTGATAGCAGAGGAACACCATACAGTCTTTGAAGCACAACAACAGTGCCCAAAGATAAAGCCTACAGAAAACATATCACAGCATGGGAGGGAGACAATGTGGTGTCTATACCAAAGCCTAATATCAAAAGACATTGCAGATCTGACAAGCTGTTGAGTGCAATAATGAAGAGTTGGCTAATATACAAGAGGCTGTCAGAAGTCTAGCACACCATCACCTTGAGGCCAGCATACCTTAGAAATATCAGGAACTCAAGCCCAAGCAGAATGCACTTGACTTGTTCCATGAGCATTATCCTAGATTCAAACTGGCAAATGGATTTTGGGCCAGCATTGGTATGCTAAGAAAGTATCTTAAGAATAGCAGAAACTATTGAAGGCAGAAGAACAAGGGTGCCATGGCTAAAACCAGTGGCTTCCTCAAGAGCCCTTTACTAGCAGGGCCAAAAGCTCCATACAAGCATCAGAGAGATGTCAGGTAGCTGGAAGAGTGCCAATTAGGGACAAGCAGGCAGACACAGATGCACCAGCACAACATTTATCAAGGAAAAAGTGTAGTACCACTCAAGAAGCACCCAGTCAAGTTAGCAGTGAAGGACCTGGCAGTGATAAAAACCAGCTTCTTTCACAGGAGCCTGTCACAACTTTGATTGAGAGCTCAAAACAAGTGGAAAAGAAGCATCAGGTTGCCAGAAGAGTGCTAGCAAGGGACAAGCAGGCCAAAATGGATGATTCCAAGCAAAATTTATCCAGCAGAAAACATAGTTCTTTAGAAGAAGCACTCACACAAAGTATCAGTGAAAGACCTGGCTGTGATAAAGGGAAAGGTAAAGGGAGAAATGTCTACCCAAGCCTGAGACAAGGAGGCATGCAAAAAAAACTGCAGTTGTTGCCAATTAACGCCACAAGCCTGGAACAGACTGAATCCCATCACAGCCAAGAAGAATTACCCACAAGAAAACAGCTGTTTGCACAAGAGTTGGATGTGCTGCCAGTTGAGCTACACTCCAGCAAGGTAGATGAGTTTGCTGAAAAAGGCAATTTGTCTACCACAGCCTCCACATCCTCCATTGTTGACAGAGTGGAGATCCCACTGACAGACAAGGCTACAACATTAAGAGCTCAAAAGACTATCACAATGCCTTCAGTGGAATTTTGGAACATTAATAGGCACACCAAGAGGTTGCACCACTTCTTCAAGAGCAGTGCTCAAGAAAATGCACTTGAATATTGCAAGGATTTATTACAAAGACTTGCAGAGGAGGTGCTAGACCTTGCAGTGCTGGCTGAAGATCAGGACGTATGGGAACCAGTGAATGAATAGTGGCATAAAGCCATTGGGTTCCCGCCAAAGTTGTGGAACCAGAGCATTACAGCAGAAATACTTATTGAGTGGTGGATTTTAATGGAGTTACTTATTGAGTGTAGGGTTGGGGTTAATGTTAGTGCAGGGTATAGGGACTTGTATAGGTCAATACAATTGGCAATTGAGGTACAACTGAAGTTTCAATGGAAATAAATCAGTTTGTACGCATGAAAAGTAAGAGAAACTGTTGAGTCAGGAAGTAAGGAGTGTGAAAAAGAGGCAATAGAGTTTCTGGGATCAGAAAGTGAGCAAATTGGCAGGGAACCAATTAAAAGCCACTTATACATTGTTGTGATGAAAAGTTTTGACAAAGTTTTTTGTGAAATCTGGGGTGCAATTATTTTTCAATTGTCTCTGGATGGTGTCCTGATGGGATCAGTACCTCTTAGTCACAAGACTTTAACTTTGTGATGGCCTTCTGATGGGGTCATCTCAATAATTTTTCAAAGAGTTCCATGGCACTAACATCCAAAAATGCTACCATTGCAATGTGTCCAAATTGTCAGGAATCCAACACCATTGAGGGAAAACAAAGTTCACACTCTGGATATATTCTGGTAATACCCCATCTAAAGAAGCTAAAGCAGTCCAAAAAATATTGCAAAGCTATACAGTACTGTGCTCAATATCAATCAAGTGCAAACATATCCAATATATTTGATGGCAAGCATTACAAATAGCTAAGATGCAAGGGCTACCTTGAATTTATGTATGACCATGCCTTTGCTTTAGCACTTGATGGATTCTCATTAAAAAAGTACTCTACCTGCAAATCCTGCTTACCACTCATTCTCAGGAATCTGAATCTGCCACCCATCTTACAGTATCAGAGTAATAATCTGATGGTAGTCTCACTGGTATCTAGGCCTAAATCACTGTCCAATCTGGATAGCTCGCTGTATCCATTGCTGGATGAATTTTGTATGCTTTCCAGCAGGATAACAGTAAATGGCCATCCTGTAAAAGAGCATATTATTGTTGGCATTGGAGATACCCCAGCCATCAGCAATATAGCAGGTTTGTCCAGGCACAATGGTTGGTATTGCTGTTGAATATGTGAGATCCAGGGGATTTACTCCATAAATTGCACACAGTATTATTACCCAAACACCAGCAATAAGAACATCATATTTCCACAGAGAGAACATACAGAAGTCAGCATGCAATTGCAGCAAAGGTGGCAAGCTATAAGCCATTGGCCGGAATTTGGAATCCAACAGAAACTGGAGATACTTGAGATACAGGGTATCTGTTAGAGCAAAAGCTTTCCACTGGGAGCAATGTATTTGCTTTGCAACAATATCCCTGTATCAATGACCAAGTTGTACATGGGGCATTTCAAGCTAAATGAGCCTTTCAAGATACCGGAGAAATTTAAAAGTATTGGTAAGATATTATAGAGTATTGGCTACCCTAAGTACTTCTTGCAGGCTCTAATCAATATTCATACACATATGCAACAATACAAATGTAAAGACTGGATGAACTCAATATGTATTTATTCAAGTGGTGTTCTGAAGCCATTCCTACCAAGAGTTCATTGGAAGCATTGGGAGTCATATGTGGACATTTTAGGAATACTTATCCAGAAGAAGATCACCAATACCAACTTGATGCATCTACAGCTGTTGTGCAAGGAGTTTGTGATGGGATTTAAGCGGCTAAACTACAAACATAAAACTGAGGGTGTAGATTTCTGCTGCTACTGTATCCATTGTCCACTCCATCTTGCACAGCATGTGGAGAATATTGGGCCTTGCTTCACCTTTTGGGAGTTTCCTATGGAGCAGGTGTGTGGGGAGATAGGAGGACAAGTCAAGTTGCAGGTACTACCATATGCCAATTTCATCCAGAATATTACCTTCAAGTCCGTCATGGATGTGATAAGTTGGCATATGGAGGATGGCCAGGAATAGTTGGAAAATACTGAGGACAGATGTGCACATGGAGACACCTATGCTTATGGCATTAAGAAGATAAGCAGCCCCAATGTGTGGGTAATCAGTTAAGTAATGCAAGGTTGGGTTGGGTGCAACAAGCAACTAATTTTTATCAGGAGAACTCTACCAAGGTATGCTGGATTTCTCTTAGTCACAAGCCAACTTCTACACTGTTCAATACAGAATTCACACAAACAAGAGCCAGAGCACACCTATAAGGGGGACTAGAACTCAACAGGGAGAAGGAATATATTGGCTAAATACCAAGAAGTTCTTTGCTGATATTCAGGAGGTATTCATGGCAGTAGTGGCAACAACCAAGCAAATGTTTGCAAGATATATATGTTACCAGCAGTACAAGGTATATGGCAACTTTGCAAGTATCACACTTAAAAGCCATAAAGTTGAGGTGATAGAAGTATGTCATTACAGCAAGTGTGCACATTTGTAGAGGTTGGTAAGCAGGAGACCATAGTTTTTTTTGATTCAAACTATGTGTGGAATACCCAAGGTAGTAGTGGGTAAGCAAATAAAGAGGGGTGATTCTACAGTGGAATATACAAATTGCACAAGGGGAGGTAGAAAAAGGAAATACCATTTGGTAAACTGGTATGGTAGCATTATACAGAACTAGCTGTAGGCCACCATACCACTGTTATAATGCCATCAGAGTGTTGCTGTGGGGCCGTCAAGATACTGTCAAGATTTTTGTCATATAAGAGAGTTGGATGTCCTGGCTGGTTAGATCCATTTAAAGTAGTTGCAGAGTGCATTAAGACCACAAAAATGCCATGCAAATATTGTTGCAGCACCTAACAAACCCTGTCAAGTATTGAAACTGTATTTGGCAGTAAAATTAGCAAAATGCTGTCATGATTACATCATAAGATTGTTAAGAGGGTCACTAATTCCAAGCTGCTGGTATTATAACAGTCTCTAAACAGGATCCTGATGGCTGATCTGGATTGGATCTGCCTGCGGGACCAAATTATTTATATAGGGATGGCTAGTACCTGAGATGTGGAGTGTTGTCAGTTTTGAGAGAGTTGGAATCTGGCTGATATTAAGAAGGTGTGCTGCTGGCCATTTCTTGGTTTTTGTTTCTTGGGGTTGGATCAGATCCACTGATGGGACCCTATTGTTGTTTGTAGGGACACTGATAGCAGGGAGGGCTCAAGAGAACTTGGAATTCTGCTGTTCCTCTGCTGGCCTTTGGTTGGTGCTTTTTCACAGGGTTGGTTTGCCCTGGTGGGTTGTGTGGACTGCATGGACTGCATCTGGTAGGGGATTGGTGGGATGGACTGCTCCAGAACACCAGTGGGTTCCTTTGGGGGTTTTTGCCCCTCCCCCCGGTATTTCCAGCATGATTCCATATTCTTTGTGTGAAGCAATCCAGGTATTCAGAAAGAATTACTAGGTGTTGGTTGGGTTTACTATCAGGTAGAGGTTACCAGTGGATTTCTGCTTGGGTAAACTCCCCAAAGCCTGACTTGATGTAAGCCTCTCCCCCCCCTTTTGCACACCAGTTTGGAGGTGACTGACAATGGGATCACCAGTATTTCCCCATGGACCCTGCACCTTCCCTTCTAGGCATCACCATGACTGTCCTCTGCCAACTAACTTGTATGAAAACGAAGGTAGGGGAACTCCCGGGGGATGGTTGGGTACAAGCTGGCCTTGATCCAACCGGGAAGCAGGAGATTGTGGGGGAGGGAGTGGGTCGCGGTGCAGTGACGGAACTGATGGAGGTGGAAGGAGACAGGAGGATGATGGGGGCAGATGGAATCATCCTCAGTCTGGGGACAGCTCCTTGGCCTTGGCCAGGATATCCACATGCTCCCATAAACACTCATCCCCACCGTGGAGGGCGACCTTGATCATCACCTGGGCCAGTTGGTCGACGAGGATGGTGATGGAGGGGAGGAGGTGGAGGAGGTAGGCGAGTGCCCGGTTCCACCGGGAGTTCGCGAGGATTCCCCCGGGGCGAAACAGGTGGACTCGAAGGAGGCCTCGATCTGCGCACAACTGGGTAAGG